>JADLZL010000397.1:600000-751141 GCA_015844335.1 Chrysopogon serrulatus | reverse complement strand
TATATATATATTAGGATCGCAATCCTTGGGTACGGTTTAAAAAAAAAGAAATCGAAAGTACTTAATAGAAAAAAAGAAATCAAAAGTATATATATTATGTAGAAAAGGAAATCAAAAAGTTAAAGCACATGCTGTGCTATGCTATATATATAGTACGGTGGGAGTGTATACATATTCCGTTAAGAAGAAGATGAAACGCGTGAGCAACTATGCTTGGGCGGGCGGGCCGGGCCTTGCATTATATTCAAAACATGTAAATTCATTTCCCATTAGTACAATAATTTTTTAGGAGGCGGGCAGAAAGGCTTTTCTGAGGCGGTTTTTGCAACCGCCTCGGAGCTAGGGTCATGGTAAATGTGACCATTAACCGAGGCGGTTTCCATGGCTGCCACAGTTAATCTGGAAAAAAACAAAAAAAAAAGGAAAAACCCACATCCAAATTCGGTTAATCGACATTAACCGAGGCGGGTATTTAAGTTGCCCGCCTCGCTTGATCGATTTTGCGAGGCGGTTGGTAGTAACCGTCTCGGTTAATAAAAGGCGACCGCCTCGGTTAATCACAGGCATTAACCGAGGCGGTTGCAATTTATGCCCGACTCCGAGACCTATTTTCAAATATCACGGTTAAGTTTTTATGTAGTCCCTCAGTCCCTAAAATTGTAATAATCCTACTACAGTAGGTATTAAGGCCTCAACAAAATTGAATCAACGTACTACTGTTCTTCAAATAAAGTCTTTTTGAAACAATTGGTTTTGTCCTTTTTTTTTTTTTTTGAGCGCCGATCGACGTTACCTGGAGAAGGACGACGACCCCGGTCCACCGGGTCCGGCTGGCCCTCCAATGGACCTAGTAGCTAGCTGCTGTTCGTGGGCCGCCGTTGCCGTGGAGTCGTCCAATGCCTGCAGCTCTGCGCCATCGTACAGGAAGGAAGGCCAGGTCGTCGCCAATATAATTGGCCGACAGCATGCCGTTTTGTCAGGCGGCGGCCACAGAGTCTCGGTTGACCAAAAAATGACCATGCTATGACCACGTGTAGCCGTTGTTGGGGGGGGCGGACCGCATGTCTTGGCGTTTGTCTACAGTACTCCATAAACAAAACTCACTCCGTCAAAAAAATATACAATAGTAATAGTACTTTCACTGCCACTGATATTTTTTTTAGAGACCGTGTCAACAAAAAAAAGTCGTTCAATCCTTTACTCTCATTAACGGAGGTGGATGCCGTGCCCACTTCCGATCATCCCTGGATGCCTTAACATGTGGAATCAAGCCCACGACCTGTCAATCAGTACTAGTTTTTCTCTGCTCACACTATACCACATAATACTCACTCATCTCTGACTATATAATATACTCAAATAATGAAGTGAACGAACTCAAATAAAAACAAGCAGCTTCCAGCTACAAGGTTTGAAATCTTTATTACTTTCAGCACAGTTTGCACCCACGCTCGCTCGCTGACACGGAGATGGAGCTGCTAGCATGAGAAGGAAGGTCACGTCTACAGTGAATGTGGTCTCCCCGACGACCTTGAGCAACTCATCCAGGTCCAGGGAGCAGACGACTGTTGTTAGTGTTCCGACGACGACGAATGAAGCGGCAGCATGCAGCAGGCGACGACACTGCTGCCTCGGCTCTAACAGATTTGTTCCAGTTGCCTGAGACCGGTAAGGTAAGAGCAATAATATGAACAACACATGTTAATTTGTAAGCTAAGCAGGCACGGCCGGATGCATCATATCACGTCTGCATGACTGCATGCTAGTATAGATGATTAAATTATTTCTGGACCCATTCGTCAGAGCCGTAGCCGGTACGTACTGGGCCTAGCTCCTGGACCTGGCTGGACCTGGCGCGTTCGGCATCAGGCATGTGCGTGGTGGCGCTGCGGCCGGCGTGTGCCCGATGGAGCGACACGGACACCATCATATGTCCTGGTACGCTGGCCACCGCAGCAGCTAGCTCGTCGGACCACGCGACACAGCCATGAGGCGTCTTGGGCGGCGTTGGCGACAGCATCGACGTCGGTCCCCGAGTTCAGTTCGCATGCAGCTCGCTGATCTTGTCGACGTGTCGTACCACCGCGCGCGCGCGTGATATGATGTCCAAGTAATTGGTCACCGCGCGCGTTGTTGATGGCCGCCACTCCACGTACAGCAGTACGTCGTATGCTTCCGCCGCCGCCTCCGATCCTCCCTCCGTGCCTGATCGATCTATCGAATCAACAACACGATACAATGCATGCGGTTCGGCATGCAGCGCAGGGGTAGGCAACCTAAAATGCTTAGCCCTACACCTTTGTGAAGGTTCCAATTTCCAACCGAGGTAGGCAATCTAGGCTTCACCGATTTTTTTGTGAGAAAGTTGCTTCATTACAATTGAAATCTATACATATCACTTTGTTCTATGTCAGTTGGTTAGGTTCCTTGTGGTGGAACCTGTCTATCTGAATTCAAGTTTTCGATATGGTGTGGGTATTTGTATTTTCCTAAAATTATTCAAAGATTTAGCGGCATTGTGGTTTCAGTGGTAGATGACATTTCCGTCGACAATGAGGTGTCTGTTGACTTCGTCAATCTCTGTACTATGTAATTTGAAAAAAATACCACTTCCGTTTATTGTTATTAGTTTATATACTGCATTTCTTCTCTTCCCTTCTATGCCATCGCCGTTAACTTCCATACAAAATCACCCTTTACACATGTATTGGAGGCCCCGTGACCTATCTGTTTGGTTGTTTGCATCGATTGTTATTGTTACGTGAGTAGTAGTAAGACAACTGATCACTCTCTCTCACCTTTGTTTTTGTTTTGTTTTGTTTTTTGTTTTGCCATCGGTGGCCGCGGGAGCACTGCTGCCGTTCCATTGCCCGTATGCACAGAATCGGGCTCTTCCGCGCCGTGCCGCATAGCGAAGGAGGGGCCGGGGGCCAGGCCACGACTGCAGATGCCATATTTGCCCTTGCATTGCATATTTTGGCAGCCGGCACGGCGACAACGGCCAGGTCACCGGCACGAGTCACAGTCAGAGTGAGCGAGGCCGAACTTAAGAAAAACCAAAGAAGAACAACATCGCATAAATGTTTCTAGCGTTCCGATCATCTCCCATATTTTGATCATCTGTCGTGCACTACTGCACTCCATCCGTTGCAATAAATAATGTAACTCTGGTATTTTGAGACCGAATATTAATATTTGATCATAGCGTTCTAACTAAAAATGCATGGAGCCTGCAGCGGATCGGAGCATCACCTCGAGGCTCCTGCCGACCACAGCCAACTCTGGCGGGCCTCCGACGATCCTTGGGAACCAACTCAACTGGCAGGGCTTGTAGCTGTAGCTAGAGAGGCGTTGACCATGGACGGTGCGAGCGGATGGCCGGCCGGCTCCAATGGCGTTTCGACGACGCCGGCCGGCGACGAGTAGGCCACTCCGTCTCACAGAAAAAGGCCCACTTGCACGATGCATGGGTCCTCACAGAAACAAACCCCTGCCCTGCCGCTGCTGGGAGAGCAGCAGTGCGCGGGTAGCAAGCAGGCTGCAAGGCCGGCCGCGTAGTATATATTGATCGCTGGTCGTCGCCGTTGACAAGAGAAGCAAAAACGGGTACTGATGCATGACCGCTGCTTTGCTTCTGAGTGCAAGTTGAAGATGCCGTGTTATGGCAGTACTGACCGCTGCTGTCCAGATTTGCCTACTCTAGTTGAAGCGAGTAGCTAGATCAACATTAACCATTCTATTACGTACGTCGTACGTACAAATTAGCATTGGCTATGGAGGGATCGGATCCATGCATGCTGCTAACCCCGATCGATATTGTGTTATGTAATTGCAAATAAATTTATTATAAAAGTATACTTCATGCCCAATCTAGTGATATTTGTTATACATCATATATATCAGCACATTTTGTATAAATTTAGTCAGTCGAACTTTAAAATATACTTGACTTTTTTTTGAAACACATTTATTTTTTTAGAACGGAGTGAGTATATAACAATCTAAATCATGATCTAGCTATGATCCTAAACATGTCCTAGACTATAATAATCCTATATATAATTTAAATTATAATAGTTCAGTTAAGATCTAATTAAACAGATCTTGTATAGTGGTATTTTTTCAAGGATGGTTTGCTATTTTCTATAGTTTAAACTAATTTTTTTTGTGCGATAGTACAAAGTAAATAAAGTTTGAACTAAGGCTACCTTAGAGACAATCTAAAATGGGACTAGATTCTTATACTAGGTGTGACATGGCCCAGCGAACTAAATTTGATGAATGTGGATGCAAAATTATATTGTTTTAATGGGTTAGATCAACTTCCTTTTGTCTAGTTTGGCACAAAATAAATATAACAATAATTAAATTTGATCAAAAAAATGTAAGACTTTGTCTGGAGCCATAATTTGTGTCGGAGCCTCGGACATGAAGTGGATTGCATCAGGATGGGTCCCCACTTACACTAAACCCCTGCCGCTGCTGTGAGCTGTGCTGGCAGACAGCATGGGCCGCATATTGATCGCTGCCTCGCTGGTGGTCGACGCTGACAAGATGCAAAAATGGGTACTACTAGTGACTGCTGACCCATGCCCAAGTGAGTCCCACATGCAACACAAATATTTATTTGTAGTTCAAATTTAGTTTCATTTATGTTTTTATTTATTTCAGCTATATATACATATTTACAAGCATAGTGGTTTATATGGCCAATGCTTTAGACTAGTCTCAGTAGAATGTTTTATTGGTGTTATTTCTAAGATTGTCATATTATATAGAATATAGAATGAAATGAGACTAGATCGATGAAACATCTACTCTTAATGGAGAGTTTTATTTGTGGTTTTATAGATGTTTATTGCATGACTAATAGAGAGTTGGTAATCATATCAAGATAGTTTTATCAGAATGGAACTCACTTCTGTCTCTTCCTTAATAAACATCGGTATTAGTTTTCTTTTCAAGTTGCTTATTTCCTTTGTAAATCGCCAATTTAAATTCTAATAATTATTTATTCAATATAAAAGATCCGCTAGTTTCAAAACTAGCCAAGTCTTTTAAGCATTTCACTTGTTTTTGCCAAACATAGAAGAACATGTAAAAAGCAAGTGTAGACGTTAAAATATGTCGTTCCTCTCACAGTGGGTTTCTTACAGCATGCTTGCTTATTACGTACGCATGAGTATTAAGGATAGTCACAACCCTGAAATCACTAGATACTTAGAGTTTCTATAGCTATCACATTAGCAAGACACTGCTCTTAGAAATTTCAGCCATTTGTTCACCTTCTCTCTCCCTGTGGTCTCATCCTCATCTTCTTCTAAACACAAGAAACAACATATCTAGGAAGTGAGCAGCCTAACAGACACGAGGAGGCAACAAGGTGCTCTGCCAGGGAGAGCACAGCCGGCACAGGCGACGACGTGTGACCGAGGCAAGCAGGGCATGGTGATGCATGCATGGGTTCGGTGAGTGAATGGCTGTCCGTCTGTCGCGTTGCAATGAACGCAGGAGGGGGCCATGATCTCCAGGAGCACAACAAAAGGGCACCTGCCAACCGCGTGGACCGTCGTCTGGGTCAAAGAAAAACGTGTGGTAACAAAAAAAAAAAGTGCGCAATTGTGAACAAAAAATTAATTGCCATTGCATAAATAAATTTTTAAGTTGCGAGGAAGATGTTTCTAGTTCTTCAGTCAAACATTCAATTTAAGGAGAATCTTACAACCCTAAGGAGTCCCATATGTAAATATACTTCGTGGGATGAGTTAGCTCTGTAATTAATTTTTGGATTGGCTTAAACGGTTAGACCTATTTCATATTTATTTATCTTGGTCGCAATTTTAGCACATGTTTTCTGTTTGGTTAGAGACACAAGTGTGGGTTGAAATCCCTAACACATGGGTCCCACGCGCAAATCAGTTCCTCAAGTCAGCTCGAGCAAGGCAACGATCTTGCTCTGCCTTGCGTTTAGACCCTCCATTTGCTCCGCCATAGCCCTGCAAGCTCGCTCACCGTGCACTGCCCCCCTAGCTTGCTAAGCTAGCGCATCAATCGAGCGCTGCTCCACGTGGTCGCAAGTGGTTGCATTAGTAGGGTTTCTTCAGTTGAGTGCAATAAATAGACCCACATCTAATAGAAGTATTCTCTGTGAGGTCTAGTCATGGAACCAAGTAGGCTTATCCCTCCAACCAACTTGAACCCATATAAACCAAACACATGCCCCATGTACATGTCGTACATAGGGGTGCGTAATTGTTCTACTAAAAAATGATACAAATTTTAATCAAATTTGATTTTAAAATTATAAGGGATGATGATATGAAACTATCAGATTTTGACTCTGACTATAGAAATGAAGTTTTTCTATTATTGGATCATACTGTAAGATTTCTGTGGCACGCACAGACGTGGTGTTGACATTGGTCACTTTTTCCCTATATTATTCCGTACTAATTAAGATCTGTTTGGAAGCTGACAGGATTTATCCATATGTATTTAATTTGCATGATGATCCATTGCCACCTCTATGTAAATCTACACTGTTATCTTGCATTAAAAAAGAAGAAGAACGTCGTATAAATATTTCCATGGTTCTTATCATCTCCCATATTTTGATCATATATATTTTGACGGTAGGAAGGTCGGTATGATTTTTTGGCAAAAAATAGTAACACATAGAACCAAATTATACTAATGACGTGCTAGTGGTCAGGCAAATGGATCGAGGAGGAATCGCAAGAGCTAGCGAGGCTAGCTAGCTTACTACTCCCTCCGTCCCAAAAAGAATGACGTTCTCACTTCCCGAGAAATGACTGCTGGCAATTTTTATAAAGAGTAAATTTCACGGACGGTCCTTAAACTTGTCCGGAGTTCTCATCTAGGTCCCGGAACTCTCAAATTGCATATCGGATCCTTAAACTTGTCCCGAGTTCTCATCTAGGTCCCGAAACTCTCAAATTGCATATCTGGATCCCTAAACTTGTTTTACCATGTCATCAGGGTCCAAATCCCATTTCCCCATGCCTACTGTGCTGATGTGGAGTGCCAACGTGACTATTTATGCTCGCATGTGATTCAAGTCACGTGGAGGCAGTATAAAATTTGTGGAAACCCCTTTGACTTCCTAATTATCCTCATCCAGCATCTCACACTCTTTCGTCTTGACTGAGGGGAGGGCGTCGGTTCTGACGTGCAGCCGAGCATGTATCCGGATGTGCCGACGGTGGGCTCAAAGACCGGAGGTGCACAAATGAAAGGTCGGCAGAACCACGGTCGGCACCATTTGTGAGATGCTCGCCCGCCCGAAAAAAGACGCCCCTCCCGGATGCATGCTCGTCAAGGGATTTTCTACAACTTTTTACCTTGTCGCCACCTAACTTGAATCACACGTGGGCATAAACATCTAAGTTGGCACTCCACGTCAGCATAGTAGGCATGGGGAATTGGGATTTGGACCCTGATGACACAGTAAAATAAGTTTAGGGATCCAGATATGCAATTTGAGAGTTCCGGGACCTAGATGAGAACTTGGGACAAGTTTAAGGATCCAGATACAATTTGAGAGTTCCGGGACCTAGATGAGAAATCCGGACAAGTTTAAGGACCGCCCGTGAAATTTACTCTTTTATAAATAATAGATATCATCGATTAGTATCATAATTAGTATCATCGGAAAGATTTTTAGATCTAGTTTTTTAATAAATTTATTTGAAGATATAAATATTGTATTTATTTTCTACAAATCAAATCAAACTTGTGACATGAACACCCAAAACGTCATCCTTTTTAGAACGGAGGGAGCAGTAGCTAACCAGCTCTGCAGCCGGCGCCCGCCTGGACCAGCACCACACAGTTGCATCCTTGACCGATAGAGACCGTGGCGTTGGTTTGGTTGGGACAGCCAGCGTGGGTCCGTCGCCAAATTAAATCCGCATGCACAACGTACATGCAGCGTCCCCGTCATCGATCCTTGTTGCGCCGCCGGACGTACGAGTACGAGTACGACCTGGTCGGCCGGGAGCAGCACACACTGCACGTTGCCCTCCATATAGTATACTCCCTCTGTCCCGTAATGTGTGTCGTCGGAGCGACAGTAGTATGTCCCGCAATGTGTGTCGTTGCCTATTACCCGTAGGCCTAGCTGTACTGCACCAAGCGCGGTCGACCGAGGCAGTCTTATCGGTTCCCTACCCACCCTCTCGCTCTCATCCCCAACCTTGAAAAAAAAAATCCCCATCCTCATCCCCAACCTCAGCAGCCTCATCCCAACCTCGGCGGCGGTCCCTTCAGCCCGATCCGCAACCTCGCCGTCACGGCCACCCTCCGACGACTCCTCTCCGCCGACATCCTCTTGTGCCGGGCAACGGGAGCAGGGAGCGCGGGCTGCTACTCTGGGCGACGCCGCCAAGGCTCTTCGGCGGCGCACAGCATCTGCCTCCTCTGACCGGGCCACTTCCTTCCATCCTGCGCCAGGCCGCGAGATCCGCGTGCGCCACCACCTCCGACCGGGCCTCTTCCTAGCATCCTGAGCCAGGCCACGAGATACGGGAGCACGGCCCCTCCTCCACGCGACAGCGCCGACGGCCATCTCCTAGCGCAGGAGCCAAGCACGGCGTTCGATTCGGCTCGCAGAAGCTCGCCGCCGGCGCTATCTGCAAATATACTGGGTGCGTACTTGCTACTTGTATACCACGCACGCACACATTGCTTAGTGTTCAAATGAAATCCTCCAGGTTATCGTACTGAGATGACTGAGATCTAGAACCCAGTATTCTACTACTACCGGGCATGACTGCCTTTTCTCAGTTGTCTTATAGATGCCTTTTGGAATACTTGCAGCTATGCTATTTTTTATTATAAGAAACATACTTTATTTAACACCAATGAGTTGTGATTAGGGAGGTGGTCTCCCAGTTTACAGAGGAAATCGCCTCCTCTAAAGGACATGATGATACATGTTTAGGATTTGAGCAGATAAAATACATAGCTGAACTAGGAGAATGCTTTGCTTGTCTATCTAGAAAATGCCAGCTATCTTGAAAACTTTTATTGATGTACTCACAGTAAGATTAACGAAAAGGTAGGAGAAGGTCCTGATCCTCCAATGTAGGGGCGACACAATATTAGCAGAGTTTAAAAAACATGCTAACAACTGGTTGTCAACGAGGAAGTTGACGCCCTGCAGTTGAAGTACAGAAGTGATAATCCTAGCATCCAGAGTGAGTGCCGCTGCTTCTGCCGTGAGAACCAATGTAATATTGTAGATCTTTGCCTGCAAAAAATTGTTTTCTGTCATGTTTAAAATGAAAACTCCCAGGCCTGCTGTCCTAGGGAGATTGGAGCCCCCATCTGGTTCAGTCGCTGCATCAAAGTAGCACCAGACTCCTTGTAGAAGTGCTGGGAATTGTTTGGATACTTCATGGTTCATGTGAAAACCCGAAATCAATAGTCGGTAGCAGCTTAATACTACTAGTACGTGCTTGGTAGTAGTAGATGCTAGATTAATACTATATTCATTTTTGGGTGGCTGGATTGCTTATTAGTTATTAGTACTACTACTATCAGAGTAACATCTGCATCTAACATTTATGAAATCCGCGCTAGTTGCTATTATGCTCAGAATTGGTGCTGTTTTGATTAACAAGACTGCCTTTTGTGCTGCAGGCGATCCTTTGATGGAAGGCGGCAAGGGGGCACATAGGGGTAGCTGGATCATTCTTCGCTTGCAGATGAAGCGCGCCTCCACCAGGCAGATGCGTGGCAAGGATCGTCGTCGTGGAACTTGGTTTGACCGGAAGCTGAACCGCATCGCCATTGAAGGAGTTGATTTTGCTCAAGATACACAGGAAGGGGGTGCGGATCGATTTGAGCTGCTACCTGATTCGGATGAAGAAGGAGGTGCTAAGGGTTCATCTTTGCTTGGTGATGATGATGAGTTTGTGCCTGAGACGGAGCCACAGGATGTTATTACAGTGAGCAGAACTACTGGGCTGTACAACAACCATGGCCGTCTGCAGTTGGGGTCAGCCATCTAAACGTTGCCTTCCAATTTGGTTGTCATACTGGTACCTTACTAATTTTGTGTACAAATTGTGGGTGCAGTATTGCGCTTCGTGAGTGGCGACGGATTATTTCTGATGTGGAGAATGAGAGTGGCAAGGTAGACATGGAGAGCTCCAAGGTGCAAATGGATGCTGTCAAGTTCGAGGAGAGTGCCAAGGTGGAGATGGAGAGTAGCAACAACTTCATGATCAGTGCCAAGGTGGAAATGGACACTGTCAAGTTAGAGAAGGACAGTGCCAAGGTGCAGATGGGCAGTGTCAAGTTGGAGAAGCAGAGTGCCAAGGTGGAGATGGACATTGTGAAGTTGGAGAAGGAGAGTACCAAGGTGGAGATGGACAGTGTCAAGGTGGAGATGGATACTGGCAAGAAGGAGCTGGACCATAAGGCCAGCTTCTCTGATATTGAAACTGATGATGATACATGTTGGTTCCAGGATGGTGTGGACTTGCGAGGCTATTCGCAGGTGGAAGATGATGACTTTGATGATCAGGTATTTTGGTTGTAACTCTACCCTACTTCTGCTTTTGTTGTTTAGCCGTGATGGAAGGAACTTGTAGAAGGGAATATGTACTGCTGGTACTGAAGTTTGTTGGTTGCTTGCACTGATGGTTTATGCTTGACCAGTTTCGTTCATTTTGATTTGCAGTGCTTGCACGTTTCTATGTGGTATGCATGGTTTAATTTGTGATTTGCAATGTGAAATGCATACAGCAAGGAATTAGTTGCCTCGTCCACATAATGGTTTAATTAATACAACAACAATTCAGACTTCATACAACCACATGACTACTAAATACGAACAAAAGCAACTTAACCTTGTTTATATATACAACAGCTTTACTTGCTTAACAGCGCAAAAGCATCATTAGCGATGTTTACATGAACATAACCATTAATTGTTCAACAACTCAAAAGCCCTTTCAACTAGCTGCCTATCACAACTTAGAGCTTCAGGGAGCATGCCTAGTGCCTCTAGCCTTTCTTTATTCATGTGAGGGATCTTGTACCTATTGCCTCCACCATCTTTCATAACTTCGATCATGCATCCTTGTAGTGTGAGGAATACCCTATTCAAAACGATAGGGTTGTAGTTTTCATATTCTGCGACCACATTCTGGATAAGTTCATCCATGTTTCTAGATGTTGTTCTATCTGTTATCGACTGAAGAGAAGCAAAAAAACCAAGGTCAAGGCAGTTCATATCGGGCGAATTAGCAGGCTGGTTAGTTAGGCGTATATCTAGGCCTGTTCGGGCTACTGCTAGCTTGAAATCTGCATCATCTTCTCGTACATGAGAAGGAGCATTGTCTTGTTGTATCCATATTGTCTCATGCCTTGATTCTCTAGGCCAACAAGCTTGTATTGCTGGTATTAATTTTGTGATCATATAAGATCTCATTGTTTGTCTATCAACCTTCATGGTCTTTGTGATAGGTGTGCCCCTCGGTCTGTTGCCACTTCTTCTTTTTTGCTGGTTCCTGTAAATATAAAAAATTGTTCAACCAAATAGCATAAAATGGATTGCAAGTACTATGTAGAGAATGACTAGTACCTCACGCACAAAAGGCCATATGCCTAGAAGCCCATTAAAATAGCATCTCCCTTCAAAGATCAAACCTAGGCCTTCCAACAGCAGAATAAAACATGACTTTGTGAATGGCATTCTTGTTTTGCACTGTCCTATGTGGGTCTTGTTCATCTGGATGCAAGTACATCGCCTTATTCTTTTGTGTACCATTGAACCACTTCTCGTCTGAAAGTGAATTATATTTTTCATATGCTCAAACTTTGGATTGTTGGGCGAGTATTTGTATCTAGCTTAGAGAGAACCCACTTCAACCTTGCTTGCCTGTTTGTTTCCTTCAAATAAGGCCTCAATGCATTGGAGTGTCGTCGTAGCAAGCCTTCTTTGAACAACCTATGTAGAGAGCTTTTATTGATTCCAAGAGCAAATGCTAATGACCTTATGGTTCCCCTTCTGTTTAAGGGAATATCAGCAACCCTAGTGAGATCCACTTGAATTTTTTTACGACCACAATTCTTAGATCTCAAAGAATTGACATCTACTGGTATGCCTTGTGCCAAGCACTTTTTTGCTCTCTGCCATACTCGTTGTATTGTACGCACATGGACATTGTACTTTGCAGCAATAAGTGTTGTGCTGTTTCGTTGTAGTGTGCCATTAGTGCTTAACTGAAGCAAATCTTGATAAATGTCTTGCCTTTGTCTTTGTGTCAGAATCTTGACCACATTTGTTGCTTCTTCTTCTAGGGGTGGCTGATAGTCTTCGTCATCTGAGTCGGACAACTCTTCGTCAAATATGATGTCAACAGCATCTGTGTACACGCCGAAGTCATGTATGACATCATCCAAGGTATCATGTTCTTCTTGCAAGGCCATGTTGTCATCTCCTACAAAAAATATAGTGATGCACTGATTGTCAGTAAATAGATTATGAAACTTTTTGACATGGAGAATTATTGTTGCAAACATGAATGGAGCCTAAGGGAAATAATCACCTGCATGCATGTTATCTTCATCTTCCAATGGATCATTTAAATCAAACGCATGGCCTGCATTGCCACCTGGTACAGAAGCAAGCTAATCATTATAACAATGCATTTTCACCCACACATGAGTTATCTCGCTTCTCAGTACAACAATTATTACTAGTTTACAACAAAGAGGATACAGAACACTGAGAGCAGCCCTGCTGTAGAAGAGTTTTTGGTGAGATACACTAAAATTTCCTAGGTGTTTGTACTGATTGCAGTTGGGGGTGAGTAAGCCACACATAATAATTCAAGAGATAGAGTGAGGGTAGAGAGAACTGCTTCACAAAATATTATAAAACCTTTTGACATGGACAATTAATGTTGCAAACATGACTTGGACATGAAGGAAATAATCACCTGCATGCAGATTTTGTTCTTCTTGCTGTGGATCATTTAAATGAAATGGATGGGCAGCAGTGTCACCTGGTGCAGAAGCAAGCTGATGATTAAGAAATTGTATTGTCCCACACATGTGAGTTATGCTCCCCTCTCTCCAATTTAATTTTGAACTTGAAGCAAATATTACCTGAATGGCTTGCAAAAAAATTAACTAATGTTGTGATTTTATGAGACAGAGACTACATCAGTTGATAAAAAAATTAACTAATGTTGTGATTTTATGAGACAGAGACTACATCAGTTGATACTAACTTTAGAACAGAGAGATGAAACAAAGGAGCCCTACTACAAAAGAGGTGACAGGTACATACACTAAAAATTTTCAGATGTTCCTAGTGATTATAGTAGAGAGGAACTAAAGCATCATGTGCTAATTTAGGGAGACTATAGAGAACACCTAGTACACCAGAGTTTCTGGTGAGAAAATAGTAGTAATAACTAAGTTCCCTGATGTTGCTGGAGAGGGAGAGGGAGAGAGAGAGAAGGGGAGAGAGAGGGAGGGAGGGAGGGGGAGAGGGGAGGGAGAGAGAGGAAGGGAGGGGGAGAGAGATAGAAGGGGAGAGAGAGGGAGAGGGGGGAGAGATAGTACACTCAGTTTTGGATACAAACAGATGTGATTACCTTGATGTGTTTGTGCTTGTTCATCATTTTGATCAGGATGGAGACCAAAGTGATCAGCTCCCCCAACTTCATCTGCATCCACTACTTGATGGTCCTCTTCATGTTCGGCAGGACTCTTGTTGAGATCAGGCACCTTCTCTTCTCCCTCCTCTGGTAGTGTGTTCAAGTCTAAAGGCATGGAAGATGGATGAGAGGTGAATGGTTCAAATGAAGGCAACGAGAGGGTTCCCAGGCTTTGCCTGTGTAAAATTGGCGCTGGGAGCAATAGTTTGAAATTTCAATTTGCTTTGCCTGTGTAAAATTGGCGCTAAGTGTGCTGGAGAGCAATGGTTTGAAATTTCAGGTTGCTCTGGCCGTGTAAATTTGGCGGTAAGTGGTCTTGCTGCCAAGCAAATTGCATTTATTGGTGTACTATTTGATTTGTTTAAGGGAAAAAATACTGTATTGCATGTTTTACTGTGAAAAGTTGGATGAGGATACTGATTTGTTTATTGTAAGAAAAACGATGCGGTAAGTAGTATTGATGGCATGTCCATCCAAATGCACAGATGACAAATCATTGCTATATAGGGCTAGCAGGGTCTTTTGCCATTCTTATTGGTATCTGCGTGAGTTTGCCGACGACACACATTACGGGACGGAGGGAGTATGATGATCTTGTCGATGACGTCGTTGGCGCCCTAGCAGCCAATAACCCAAACATGCATAACAAGCGACAAAACAAACTGAGAACCATGCTGCAATGTTGCATGTGCCTAAACGCGGCTAAAATGCACAGTATATTGCTGATCGATCGATTTATCGATCCTAGCTAGTGACTGACCAGTAGTAAATTAATACGAAACACACTTACTGTGCGAACTTATACCGAGAAAAAAATATGGGCGCAGACTGACAGAGGCAGTAGTAGTAAGTTCAATTCGTTCCACAAGTAAACGAACCATGCATGCAATCCGGCCCCAGCCAGGGGGAGACTGACAGTTTGTAGCCGCCGCCTCGATCGTGGCCGTCGTCGTCTTCCAAGCTCGGTCTGCGCAAGAAATAATCCTGCGTGCAGCTTCGGCGATATATAGATGCATGCCGACGACGACGACACCAAATTAAAGACCCCTGATCATCATATCGACGATCCATGCATCACGCGAGACAAATTAACAGGCCTGCTGACTGCTGGTTAATTTAGAAACCAACCAACCAAAATTAGGAGCTGAAACATTGCACGTACGCCACCAGCAATGCAATACAAACAGACACGCACTGACCAACTCAGCCAAGAACGCGGGGGTGACACACACGCTAGCTTGGAATCACATTAGTTAAGCTGCGCTGCCTGTGCCTCCGATCCGGCCTGTTGCCGCTAGCCCCCCCAGCGCATCATATCGAGAAATGCCTCCCTGCTGCCTGCATACTGTTTTGCGTTCGTCCGAAATCCAGGAAACATGACATTCTAGCTTTGGTATTAGTTTCTTTTCCAAGTTCCTTTGTAAGTAAAGCGCCAATTTAAATTCCAATAATTATTTATTCAATAAAAGACCGGCCGGCTAGTGTTTCACAAACCACGTATGTGGACGTCGGATAGATCAAAGTGTAGATCCGCGCGTAACTGATAGTTAAGGCTAAGCTTAGATGTTTCACCGCATCCATGACACTGTCAACTGAACCAATGTGCCATCTGCTTGGATCTCCAGCTAGCACATCATTGGTGCAGAAGGTGGCACCTCGTCCTTGCTCGATCGTCATCACCTTTCTTCGGTTTATATCAAGCTGAGCTAGGGGAGGGGCCACGCGCTGGTGGGCCACCGTTTTCTAGCTCTCTTGCCTCTCATGCTGTTGTCACACCATACACTGCGTGTATCTACCCTCTCTCGATAAGCTCTAGTCGGATCGAATGGCCTATGGTAGTGGATCAATGATTAGAGATGAGGTGAGCATGTTTCAAAGGATGGCACCTTAAGACGTGTGTGAGGCAATGGCTTTACTTGTGGAGGGGCGATAGTGGAATAAAAATACGAATGGTGATAGCATCCTCACGAAATGGGCCGTGGTGAAGAGGTTGTGGGGCTATCAGTGGCGGAGCCAGGAATTTAAACTTGGGTATTCCTACAACTCAAAAAAATTTCAATGCACAACAGCAATTTAGAAAAATTGCAATGCATAGCAGCAGGGTTCAATTAAAGTCATAAAAAAGTACAATATTGGAACGACACATTATTCACATCTAAGATAGGCACGAAAGTAGGAAAAAACTAATAAGTCGAAAAAAGAACTTACAAATACTATAATGTTCTTTATAAATCTGCGATCCTTCATTGCTTGGAATCAGTTGATAATGTCTTTGTCTTTAACTTGAAGAAAAAACCCCCGCTCAATAAATGTAACCAAATAATCATTCAAGTATTGATCTCCAAATGAGCAAATCCAGTAAATGGGGATTGGGGAAAATCAACTGTCATGCTCACCAGGCACCACGTCGCAGCTAGCCGCCCGCCGGCAGCCCCGGCCTCCGCTCCGCCCGCCTAGGCGGCCAGCCGCCCCTGTGCCTGTGCTGCACTGCGCCGCGCGCCCCTGCCTGCTGGCTGCTGCCACCGCCGAGCGCCGCCGTTGGCTGCTCGCGACTCACCTTTGCTGCCTCGCCGGGATTCAAGATTGGAGAAGATTGGGGATTAGGGAATAGAGAGCCGCACCGCAGTCGAGTCTGAGCTGACGAGCGCCACGTCGGGGAGTCCTCTTCGCATCCGTCCGTGCGACGGTGTGAACAGAGAGGCCAGGGGAACGTGTGCCTTACTGGGCCACTGGGCCTTGCGCCCTTGCCTCTTGCAGGCCAGCCTAGAAGCTGAAAGCGAGAGGAGTTCGTGGGAATTGGCTGTGGACTGACTTTGTGCTCCAAAATGATCAAATAATTATCAATATACATTATACATTTGAGTACACACACACATATATATACACACACACACTTATGGTTGTACAAAAAAAGTTAAGTATTCCCAGGAATACCAAGACATCACTATAGCTCCGCCCATGGGGGCTATGGTAGGGAAGCAATGCACAGGCATTGGTAGATTTGCCGGGATAGGAGAGAGAGAAGAAGAAGATAGGATGCCAAGGATTTGTAGAGAGAGCAGAGAAACTGAGAGAAGTGATAGGGGGTTTTTAGCCTTAGGGTTTGGTTTAATTGGTCGCTTGAGCTTATTTCCTAAGGTGAACCTATTAAAGGCCACCTCTTAAAATAGCTTATTTCCATAAATAATTTTGCAAAGACCACATTTGTCCATTTAACCGTACCTCTAGTTGATTTTTTTGAGACAACGACTAATGTGTGTTTAATGTTGCAAGTCCAAGGATCACAATTTTATTTCAGGCAATCACAAAATGAATTCATCTTATGGTGCTATGCTGGAGACTTCGGGAGCTGTACGTTGGGTCGCTTGTTTTGGATTGTTTTTTTTCCTTAAGAAAGAATGTAATTTTAGAACAGTACTATGTTTGGTATCTTAAGTTTGACAATTATAGATAAAAATATATTAATATTTATGATAGCAAATAAATACTATTAGATTAATTATAAAATATATTTTTCTAATCAATTTATTTAGAGCCATAATTATGAATACTGTTCACTTAAAACTTGGTCAAATCTGAACCACTTTAAGACATGTTATATGCATGGTCTAGTAGTTCCTTTGAGGAGAGGGATTCTTCTCCCTCGTTTGTACTTGTCTTCTTTTCTCTTGATGATTGATGAAATGACACATGCAACTCCTTTGTGTTTTGAGAGAAAAAAAATACATACACATATCTATAATTAAATCTCCAGTGTCTAAAATTTAAAATATATACCTACACACGATTCGCTAGAAAGAAGGGCAGCCCAGTGCCGCAATTTATCTCGGTCACAAAAGCTCCAGGTGTTAGAGTCTAATGAAGTGCACTTCCGTCTCTCTGGTGCCTCTGCCCTTGCACTCCTTAAGTGTAGGTACTCATGTGCTTCGTATGTAATTACTACTAGCAAAAGTGCCCGTACGTTGCTATGGATCAATAATAATTTTAAAAGTCAATTTTTTTATAAAAGTTGAATCGGGTCTTTGACTGAAAATTGATCATCTGATCATACCATTTTATCTTTAAACCGTAAACAATCCAACCACAAGGCAACAGATGAATCATGAGTTGAAAAAAATGCAATAGCCTATAATAAAACAAATATAGATATAAGTGTACTGTTGTAATAAGTTTGGACATAGGCTAAAGTCAGAAATTCTAGGTTTTCTAGAAAATAAGTAAATGCACAAGGGTCCACGAAATTTTTAGATTCAGTATGTTGCGACATTAGTGTAGAATAGAAAATCGTTCAAAAATAAATACGCTATATAGTATGTCTGAGGGATCAAACTCGTACTTTTCTCCAACCGGTATGAGATTAAATTCTTTGTTGTTGTATTACAACTAGGAGAGTACGCGCGCGATGCCGCGCGTGCAGTTGGTGGTCGCGCCTGTGTGTTGTGGTGAATTGGTGTTCTGAAGGCTCGTTTGTTTGTAGCGGTAATAGGCCTAAAACTATGTATATGGTTGTGCTTTTTTTAGTATGGTATGCGCATCTGCATATAAAAGACAGTAATAACTACTCAAGATTATCTCTAAGAACGACTGACGCAAAATTAGAAAAATTCACGATGGAATGGTAGAAGCTAGTGAATTTTACACTGGAGAGCCTTTTGCCTTTTAAGACAATATATATCCTCTTTTAAATATGGCGGTATTAATAGGACTGCTACCGGCGACAGCAAAATAGACACATGGAGGAGTCTGGTACGGCGAATTCGTCCTATACATACGGAGGACTTTTCTCGACAATCACGCGATGGTCGTGCGGTGAATTAAACGCCAGTGCGCCGGCTTAAGAGGAGGGGAAAAAAATGAAGCTGAGCAAAAAAAAAGAAAAAAAGAACTGTGTGTGGGGCCCACGTGAACAGTGGTGGGCCCGTGTGAACAGTACCCGGGTGGCTGAGATAGCGCGGATTCTTTCCTCGTTAAAGAGTTACATATGTGCCAGGATATGGTAGAGCCATAGAGTTAGGCATAGAGTACTGTCATTAATGTATTTCTAATTACATAAGTATGAATATATATATGTATATATAATATAATATAAATAGAAAATTTTATAAACTAAACTCAGTTGCATAGTAAAATTACATTGGGTAATAGCGGATAGGCTACTAAAGGCATCACTCACTCTGGCAGTTCCTTGCAGTCACGTCCCGATGTCCCCGCTCTAGCAGCTCCACGCTACCGCGCCACAACGTCTCTTTGTTAATATTAGGTATATAGATTGATAATAGATATGGATTAAGTCTATACCATGGCCATGTAGTGATCTCGTATTAGATTTAATTTGGATTCCCTAGTTTTAGATTGATTACATGTTGGATTATAAAAGTGGTACCTTTTTGAATTGCAAATATGATCATGTCCCGGAAAAGAAATCTCACCAGTGGAAAAAATAGGAAACAAAAAATAAAACGGGAATCACAAAAAATGTGCCATTGGAAAAGCAACCTGAAAATAAAAAAAAATGGAAACCACCGTGGAGCTATGGAAGGTGTTGTGCCGAAAAAAATTTGAAAATAAAAATAGAGTTGAATCCACCGTGGATTAGTGGGCTCCATGCGGAGCATGGCTTATAAGTCCGGGTTATATACATGGTCTTATATGTATTGGCACCAGACTCCGTATCGTGGTAGACGTGACTGTTCTAACTCGTACGTACACAAGTTATATATGTGTGTCTGAATAGGAGAACCCCTCCATTGTCTTGGTAGTTAGGAGAAAGACAGACCAACAAATAGGTGAAGAAAAATTTTGCCTCTTTATTATTAGAGATAGACTAGTCATTAGGACTAACAATCGTTATATTTAGGCACATGTTTTAGGTGTTTTTACTTGTCGGTGATAAGGACTAGGCCAGGAGACCGATGAATTGCACACAACTTGTCGTCCTTACTTGGCATATATAGTAGTACTATATATTTTCCTACTCTAGTTGAAACGAGGAGATTATATCTGGCCATGCAGCCCGAGGCCCGGCGGCTCGGCCCGCGGCCCGCTGATTTGGCCCGGCCCGAGCACGGCACGCCCGGTCCTGACCGTGCCCGTGCGGCCCGGCCCGTGGGGGCAGGCGTGTGCTTGGGCCGCCACCACGGCACGCGTGGCACGGCACGGCACGGCCCGCTAGCAAGGCCGGCACGGTAGCGGCCCGGTGCCCCCCAACGGCTAGAAATGGCCCAGCCCACGACGGCCGCCCGCTGCCATGCCATATATAAGTGGCGCCTCTTTGCTTCCCAAACCTAACCCTAATCCCATTCCCTACCTGCGCCGCGCCGCTCGGTCGCTCTCGCTCTCGCCTTCTCGCCTCTCGCGTTCTCGTGTCGTCTGGATCTCGATCCACCACTGCTGCCGCTCGCCCTCCACCCTCGTCCCCGGCTCCGGTGACCTCGTCGGTGCTCCTCCACTTCGCACTGAGTTTGCTAATCCCGTCTCCTCCCTCCTTCCCCTCCTCCCCTCTCGCTCTCGGTGAAACATGTGAGTTCGTGTTCATGCCCATCCCTCCCCCCCACCTCGCCCTCGATTCTAATCGGTGTATGTCTCCTTCTCTGCTTGGCTGGCCTCTTCACCTCCGGCACCGGGCTCCGATAGCGCAGGTTCGTGGTTGTCCTTTCCCTAACCCTAACCCTAGATCTGCTTTGTCTCTCTGTTTCTCAGTTCTCACTCGTGTTTTCATTGTAGGTTGGTGCCTGACGCCGCGTCTTCTTCCTCTAGAGTAGACATGGCCAGGCCGCCAAAGCGCCCGTTGAGGGACGGTGCTGGGGCTGGCTGTCACGGTCAGGGTCGTCCTCCCTCCGGCTCGTCTGCGGTCGGTGCTGGTGCTGGGCTCGCAACGCGGGGGGCGGATCATCATCCCCTCCCTGTCGACGGTGAGGACCTGGCGCCGCACCCGGAAGAGGAGCTGGAAATAGAGGATGACGACGACATCCGTGATGATGCAGCCGGTTTGTTCGGCATCGACCTCGGTGACGGCACCCAGCCCATTGAGATCGATGACGATGGCGACGGTGGAGTCGCTGCCTCCACTGACACTCATGGTACCTCGACTGGTAATGGTAAGCGAGTTTCTGAAGTTTGGGAGCATTACACTGAGATTAAGGAGAATATATTAAAGTTGCTGCAATCTGTAAACTCTATGGTAATAGATACACTGCTAGATCTTCTGCTGTTACTAGTCATTTGAAACGCCACATGAGAACTTGTCGTGCTAAACATGATAAAGCTCGTATGGTCCAATCTAGACTTGCTCTTAATCCTGATGGTTTGAAAAATTGGGTGTATGATCCTGCTTGTTGCTCGCACAGAGTTGTGCCGTTTGATTGCTAGGTTGGGCCTTCCATTAGGGATAGGTGAGACACAAGCTTGGGAGAATTACATTAAGCGTGCTCATAACCCCTTGTTTCAAAAGGTTTCTAGGCAGACTACCACTAGGGATTTAGGTAAACTGTTTGCTGAACAACGTGCTATGCTTATGAACTCAGTTTTGCCTGCTGCATCTTCTGTTTCTTTGACATCTGATATTTGGTCTGGTAATGCTAAGGAGGATTATATATCAGTTGTAGCTCATTATGTTACTGCTGATTGGGAGTTACAAAAAAATTATTGGTTTTAGGCTCATTGATGTTAAACACACTGGTGAAAATATTGCTGAAAGGATAGCTAGTGTTGTTGAGGAATTTTGTTTGATTGATAAGGTGTTTGTTGTGACTCTAGATAATGCATCTTCTAATTCTAAGGCTATGGAAACTTTGACTCCTATGTTCTTTGGTTACTTGGGATCTTATTGTAACACCCCAGCCCAGGGCTTAATAGGATTAATATGATACTCATACTAATAAGTTGCAACTTCTTTTTCGGAAGCTCATCTCGAAAGAACTTCAGGGTTAAGCGTGCTTGGCCTGGAGCAATTTCAAGATGGGTGATCGACCGGGAATTCGTTTCAGGGTGCGCATGAGTGAGAACAAAGTGCGCAGAAAAGACTAGTGTTGGTCTGTGAGGGTAATGTTGATCCTATTAAAGCTATCAGATGTAAGTGGGCCCGGCCTCGAGGAGGCGGGACGTTACACTTATCCTGCACCTACACGTGATGAGCCTAACAAGGTAAAGTATTTGCTTGTGCATCAGCGCTGTGCCTGCCATATCATTAAACTTATTGTGAAATCTGGCCTCAAAAGGTTGAAAGATTATACAGAAGATATCAAAACTGTAATTACCTTTTTAAATTCCTCTAATCAAAGAATTGCATTGTTCAAGAATTACTGTTGTGCTAAAGGTGTTAGACCTAGGAAGTTTAGCTTGGATATGGATGTTAGATAGAATTCTACTTATTTAATGCTTAAACACTTGCTGCCTTACAAGGATGTCTTCTCTGTGTTCATTAACACTCATTATGGTTCAGAATTGTTAACTACAAATCATTGGTATGCTGCTGAACAAAACTGTCATTCCCGTCAATCTTCTATGACTCTACTGTTGTTTTTTTGGAGTTTATTATCCCACTAGTCCACTTGTTTTGCACCATATTCTTGACATTGCTGATCATTTGCATAGAGCTGAAAGAGATCAGCATTTTAGATTGATTGCAATTCCTATGAAGCTTAAATTCCTTAAATATTGGGAGAACATTCCACTGCTTTATTCATATGCATTCATTCTTGATCCTAGAGCTAAGATGAAAGGGTTCTTTAATGTGCTAGAATTACTTGCTGAGTATACTGGAGCCAATTATAGTAGATACTATGGTGATGTCAAAGATGAATTGTATAAATTGTTTAACAAGTATGAGACTAAGTTTGGTGCAGCTAGGTCACAAAGTGTTGGACAGCCTTCAGCAGTTTCTGGTAAGAGAAAGCAGGTTTGGGGAAGGATCTTTGGAGACCGTAGTGCTGGTGTTGTTGGTCCTGGTCCATCCCCTGCCTGTTCCCCCTCATCTTCATCTCGATCTCCATATGTAAGTGAACTCTCAGCTTACTTGGACAGTGACTGTGTCACATGTTATGAGGATGAGTTTGACATACTTCTCTGGTGGCGTGACCACAAGCTGACCTATCCAGTGCTTTCTATTCTGGCTAGAGATATTATGTCGGTTCCTGCATCTACTGTCTCTTCCGAATCTTGTTTCAGTTGCACAGCTAGGATACTTGAGGAGCAGCGGCGGCGCTTGACGCCGGAGAACGTGGAGATGCTGACCTGCATGAAGGATTAGGAACAAAGTGCAAGAAGGGAACAACATGGACCTGAAGACCCAGAGATTGAGGAGGCATTCAAGAACTTGTTCCTTGATGAAAACCATGAAGACGACAGCGGCAGCGGCGGGACTGCTGCGGGTTCTTGTGGTACTTAGTGACCTGATGAGATGCGCTGTCATTTTGGGTGAGTTATTTTGCCTCTGACTGTGAGTCTGTGAGGTATTTTGGAGATGAGATGAGTGAGACTTGTGGAGTTGTGGACTTACTGCCATTTTGGGTGGCCATTTAAACTATGCCACTATGGATTGTAATTGTAACTTGTAAGACACTAAGACTAGAGCTGGCTGCACTCTTTTTTCCTTTCTAGGGTTTCTCACAAGGGTGAGTTTTACCTAGAAAGGTTTTTAATGAGGTAGCATTGCACAAAACAGTTCATTTTGATTATTATTTTCATATTCCATATCTGTTTGTCTGTGTTTATGTGATGGGATGTTATAGTGTGACTATGTGAGTGTGTGAATGACAGTCTGAGTGACTGAGTTTGTGTGTCTTAGGCTAGGAATTGGTGATACTAATAACTGATATATTGATGTGATGAATATGTGATCTGTGATTTAGTGAATATGTGATATAGTTCAATACTTTTGAGTTTCAGTGTTTGGTTGTGGCGTTGTGATAATCTGGTGAACACTTGCGAGTTGTGACCTAGGATATTGTTTCTTTAGGTGAAAATCTGAGAAATGTTTGAATATGGTAATTTTTTTGGCTATCGGGCTGTGGGCCAGCATGGCACGGGGAAAAATTTTCGTGCCCAACGGGCGGCACGGCACGGCAAACCGGCCTACGGGCCGTGCCTTGGGCCTATATTTCAGCACGAAGCACGGTGGGGCACGGCACGACAGGCACGGCGTGCCCGTAGAGGCACGACCCGTGCCGGCTGGCCACGGCCCGTCGTGCCACCGGGCGGGCTGGCACGGCCCGTTGGCCATATATAGAGGGCATTAATTGGGCATTGGAGGGAGGGGATCTAACGTACCACTACACACACATATATATATATATATATATATATATATATATATATATATATAGGTGAGGGACTGAGAAGAATATAATGGAACAGGCTGTCGTGGCTGGAAGCAGTGGCGCGTCGCGTACCATGCGGATCTGTCGCCTGGGTCATGCGGTCCCACAGAGGCACGCCCGATATTTCTCCCCGTCTCTGCTTGATATGATGCGACGAGCTAGTAAGCGCAAGGACGATACACAGTACCTGCTGACGCCGCGGTACTGCTTCTGCTCATCGCTGCGATCGCCGTCGCCGTGGCGGCGCCGCCGGCACATCATCTATCATGCTCCTCGAGCTCTCGTACACGGACGACGACCCAAGCCCCAAGGACGTCGTGTGCGGGTGGCCGCCGCCGCCGCCGACTCCACCCCTAAAGGCTTTGATTTCTGACTGCTTGCTAGAACGAACCAAAGAAGAACGTCACTGTAGCAAACAGTGATAGACAGCTGTGATCGAACGATACATGCACGGAATGACTGCCGCGCCTATTGACAAACAGTGAGTGACATTGATGTGTGGACGAGCGAGATGTTCTTGCTGCTCCATGATGCATCGTCATCGGACTCCAAGTAGAAGTGGAACCGGCCCCTATTGGCGCGCCGGCCGTGGCGAGTGGCGACACGACCAGCTTCGCCGCCGCCGCCCCTGCCGAGAGCGCTGTAGAAGACCGCGAGCGCGGAGCTCAAGAGGCCTCCGTCGTGGTCCTGCACCGGAACACCATCCATGACAGGCACTGCACTGATGTTAACGGCTGCGGGCGGGCTCTCGGTCTCGGGGATGGCGGCCAGATGGAGCTTGGTTGGGTGGCCTGACTTCTCCTTCTCGATCGGTTTAATTATTTGTGTTTCTCCGTTCGTTTCTGCGTGGGCGCCTTACTTGTCTTGAATGCAAATCCTTTCTTGGACTAGGAGTACTACACGGTAGCGGCTTGCTTTTCTACGCGCCTCTGCAGGTGCTGTCGGTTCCGCCTTGTTGTACGAGTACTACAGCTCAAGTAAAATTCTATTCTTTTTTAAAAAAAATTGCATGCATACCAGAAAAACGTCGTGAAAAAGATTTACATGCATGCATGTAGGATGCGAGAAACAATAATGGTGTTAATTAAGCAGAGGTACGAGAACCATTAACTTAAGGTTAGCAATTTTCTTGGTCTGAGCACAAAAGTGAAATATACGACCTTTATTTATAAGAAAATGGGAGTAGGCCATACATGATATGCAAACTAAACACAACAAATCAAACCACATAGAAAGAACACCAGTCATTAAAACACTAGTCAATATAAGTTGCTTGCAGGAGGTGCAAAAGAGGTTCCCTACAACTACAGTTTGGTCAGTTGAATCGACGACCATGTGATCATGCATATACTCCCTCCGTCCCTAAATAACGGTCGTCGTGGGATGCGTGCCACAAGTTTGAGTTGATTTGTAGAAAATACGTGCAATATTTATATCTCCGAATAATTTTATTAAAAAACTAGATCTAAAGATCTTTCCGATGATACTAATTATGATACTAATCGATGATATTTATTATTTATTAAAATTGCTAGTATTTCTTTCTCGGGAAGCGAAGCGACAGTTATTTAGGGACGGAGTGAGTATACTAGTAGCTGGAGGTCTTTGAGAAACTACTTGACCATGCATTATTGGAAGATATCTTCATGCACAAGGAATCCGTAGGATTATCCACAGGAATCCCCTCCAGCCTCGTGGCGAAGCCATTCCATCATCAAAAGGGAGGCACTTATATGAAGAGGGATAAGCAAGGTAAAAAATCAATTTTGCAAATAAAATATGTGTTGTGCATGACCAATAAAGGGCTCCGGCACAAGCTCAGGTCAACGATTAGATTGTTCTGCTTCACATTTTAGATGGACTTCATACATCGGGATCTATACATGTGGTTGGCAAGCCTCCAGCAATATGTTTTATGCCATGCTTGGGCTCCTTTTGCTCAGTAATTCATGATTTATGTTAACATACTCAATCTTACTATTTCCTCTGTTCCCACAATTTAGTATAGTAGTATTAAATTTTAATAAAAGCACAGTAGGGGATAATTAAAACCCCTCCTGTTTCCCCTAAAAAAAGTATATGTCTATCAGGATATGTTCATGCCATGCATGGCCTCCTTGCATTGGAATATTATATTACTATCTTTATCGGGAAAGGATTTCGCGCCCCCTTAGCCACTGGAGCACTGTTTATATGGGCCCACCACTATTTACATGGGACCCACATGCACAGTTCATTTTATTTGTTTTGCCAGCTTCGTTTTTCCCCCCTCTTTAAGCCGGCGCACTGGCGTTTAATCCACCGCATGACCATCACGTGACTGTCAAGAAAAGTTCTCCCTATGTATAGGAGAAATTCACCGTACAGGACTCCTATGTATAGGAGAAATTCACCGTACCGGATTTCTCCATGCGTCTATCTTATTGCCGCTGGTGGCAGTCCTATTAGTGTCACCATATTTAAAAGAGGATATATATTGTCTTGAAATGCAAAAAGCTATCCAGTGTAAAATTTACCAGCTTCTACCATTCCATCGTGGATTTTTCTACTTTTGCGTCAGTCGTTCTTAGAGATAATCTTGAGTAGTTATTACTGTCTTTTACATGCAGATGCGTATACCGTACCAAAAAAACATAACCATATACACAAGTTTAGGCCTATTACCGCTACAAACGAACAAAGCCTAAAAAGAACACCAGTTTACCATAACACACAGGTGCGACCACCAATTGCACGCGCGGCATCGGGCGTGTACCCTCCTAGTATAGGCCTTGTTCAGTTCGTAAAAAACTTGCATTCGAACTCCTGTAGCACTTTCGTTTGTATTTGGCAAATATTGTCCAATCGTGCACCAATTAGGCTCAAAAGATTCATCTCGTGATTTACAACTAAACTGTGTAATTAGTTATTTTTTTATTTATATTTAGTGCTCCATACATGCGGGTAGAAATTGATGTGATGGAGAGAGAGTAGAAAAACTTGCAACTTTCATTCCAACTGAACAAGGCCATAGTATATGTCTATAATGATTTTTCCAATCTGACTCATTCCTCTGTTCTGACAAATACAACTCAATATGCACACCATTAAACTGATACATGCACACACGGATTGTGCTCAACAAAAACCTGCAAGAAATATGTTCAAAATTCAGCACATTGTCATACATAGTGGCACGTATATTTTATTCTAACTAAAAAAGAGTATAAATTTTGATCAATCTTGATTTTAAAATTATAAGGGATCATGATACGGAATGGAACTATTAGATTTTGGATCGGACATTAGATGTAAAGTTTTGTTATTATTGGATCAGATTGTAAAATTTCTGTGGCACGCACAGACTTGGTGTTGACCTTGGTCGTTTTTTCTGTTACTCCGTACTAATTATAAGATCCGTTTGGAAGCCGACAGGATTTATCCATATATGTATTTTGTACGATGATCCATTGCTATCTCTATGTAAATGTACACCGTTATCTTGCATTATTAAGAAAAAAAAGCGTCGCATAAATGCTTCCAGGCGTTCTGATCATCTCCCATATGTTGTTGATCATCTACCATGCACTACTGCACTCCATCCATCGCAGTAAATAATGTAACTCTGGTATTTTGAGAACGAATATTAACATTTGACCGAGGTTCGTATAACGAACTAGTAGTATTATATTTGTTATACGAATTACGAAATATAAGTTTCGTTGACGGTAGGAAGGTCGATATGATTATTGGCAAAAAGAGTAACACTTGAATAAAATAAAATTGTATTAATGATGGATCTGTAGCTGTGTGTTTTAAGTCAGTTAGTATCATCAGCGGTGCTAATTTTCGCTTTACACTATAAAAAAGAAAAAAAAATCGCTTTGGTTTTGCGTTGACTCGTGGTCAGCCAGGAAGGCTAGTCAAAGCTTTCTGCTTGCCTTGACAATTGGTCAACTAGAAAGTGACAAGTGGGCTGACCGCTCGTCAGCATACTCATGATCGGTCCGCACTGCTGCTGACAAAATGGTTAAAAAGCCGCTGACAATGCATACTTCCTTCGTTTTAAATTATTTATCGTTTGCATATCACAAGTTAATTTGATTTATAGAAAATAGCATAATATTTATATTTTAAAATAAATTTGTTAAAAACTAGATTAAATTTTTTTCTAATGATACTAATTATAATACTAATTAATGATATCTATTATTTATACAAATTACCGATAATAGTTTCTTGGGAAAGGAAAGCGACAAATATTTTGGGACGAAGGAGTATACTACTCCACTCGTGAACCTGGCTCCAGTCTGCTGACCATAGCCAGTTCAAAGTTCTACTCCCTTCCTGTCGGGCCTCCCATTCTTTACCTTTGGAACCAACTGAGCTTTTTATCGCTGTAGCCGGAGAGTGAAAAAGGCATGTCGGCCATTTTTCGGGCTGGGCCGGTTCGAAAAGCATGGCCATCTTAGCAGGCCGTGCCTAGCCCAAGGCCCGCTCCATGTTTTCAGCAGGGAAGGGGAAACAGCGGCAGACCAAGGTTGAGCCAAGGCTAGCGCTCATTTTGGCGCCCCCACGCAGGTGTGCTCGACACCGGCAGCGCCCTCGCGCCCTGCCTACGCGCTCGAGGGAGACACCCTAATGTCCGGTGTGGACTCCCCAGGCTCCTCTTCGCACAAGGAGAGGAGGAGCAGCAAGGCGCGATGGAGCCAGCCCGGCAGATGTCGTGACACCACTCCTCGGGGAAGGGGATGGACGGCCCTCGCACTGTGCCTCATCTTTGCGTGACGAGAGGTAAGTGAGGGGCTCATGAGGGAAGGGGCGTCCTCCTCCATGGGACGAGCGGGCGGCTCTCACTCGCGCAAATTGGTGGGTGTGGCGGCTGGATGTGGCAGAATGGAAACTAGGGTAAGCAGTTGGAAGGAGCTTTATATTGCGTGTGGCGTGCCGGTGCGGTGCAGGTCCTGCATCAATATAAATGTCGTCACTGGCTCCGTCCCTGGTGTGGTGGTGCTGTGGTACGTACTGTTCTGCGTTCATTGGAAATCCGCGAAACATACCATTCTAGCTTTTGTGTGTAATTAGAGATCCAAACTCCATATGTAGCTCTAGCTTATGCTAGCTAGATTTCAGGATAACTCGAAGGGATCCCAAACATTCTACCTGTTTAGAAGAAAATATAGAATTCTAGTACAAATTGCTCCCTCCATTCATATATCGCCACTCATATAGTAGAGCTCACACGTAATGTTATATATGGTGACTTATCCTATTTGGACTAGGACTCAAAAGAGGTGTGCTATTAGGACTTCTAGTTCTATTAAGAATTGAGTGTAGAATCCTATTAGGAATAGAACTCCTACTTTTATGTACGAAGACCTTTGAGGGGACTATATATAAACAATGAGTAGAGGCCATAGACATCAACCAAGTCAACATAAACACTACTACAGATCGAGCAATCATTGTTGCCATTATCGCTACCGTGTTATGGTGTTGACGCCTACCATGGATCGACAGGTCAAGGTGCCTTGGGCCCTGTTAGCCTAGAGGGGGTCGGCTTTAGGTCGTGTGACCCATCCCGGGGGTTTGGTATAACGTACTCCCCCTATCAGGGTTGGCACGGTCGTATCCTCATCCGCCTAATCGGGCAGCAGTAGTATGATTTGTAGCTTTATCAGGTTATGTCGTCTTACTGCTTTGTTAGGGCGCAACCCTCTGACTCTGCGTGGGGTGTGGTCCAAGAAACATTGCTCACCTTATGACACCCTAACTGTCCAAACAATCATTGACGTACCCTGTGGCTTGCAGTCTGAAGGGTGGTCGATGCATGCTGTGACCTAGGTTCTGTAAGGCGGTCAATGTCCTCTCTCGCTTTGAGTGGGTGCATGGTGCGTGCGCATCCGATCATGGTGGTGCGTCTGATTCCATCCTCCTTCGGATATTTAGGGTCGGAAGTGGTTGAGGCGGGCCTTGGGTCATGCGGTCGAAAGGAATAGGATGGTCAAGTGGGTTCATCACGAGCACTAGATTGATCCTTGTTGGGTATGTGGAGAGTGCTCTACCTCCTTTGTTTAGGCCATATGGTGGGGCACACCATGTTTTTGCCCCAGACAAAACTAATTTGTGATTACCCAAGGTTTAAGATCGTTTAGTTGACTTTCTAAAAGGTTAAAACAACTCGAGTTTAGCGGAGACAACTTTATACTCAATTTTGACATCTATTTTCTTAAAAGTTTCTAACCTAAAACCAAATTTCTAAACTAAGTTGGATCAAGCCCTGAGATTCAACTCTATGCACAAAGGCGAGTAGCATACTACATGGTTTTGAAATCATAAAGAAACACAGTATAGAAATCTAGGATGACATATTAGCGATATGATTATGATGAGGTAAAAATGACTTAGATTCCACTCAAAAGCACTAATAATAGTATCGATACAAAGTAAAACAATATTGTGCAATGCTAGAATATCCTTTTTATAGGGCAACACAAATCTTATGATATGGGATGGAGGGAGTAATTAAGTTGACAATAGAACCTTAGTCATCAGGCTTGATCACTAGAAAATCTGAGCTATCCTCGGACACATAATAGAATCTCCGTTGGTGATACTATTTTTTTCATTAAAAAAGATATTGCCACTAACTTGATAGTTCCATGTTTAATAAAAACCCCTTTGGGATGTAGGATCTTTTAAAAATTATAGAAGTCAGCTTATTTTCAAAGAAAATGTACAGAAAATAAAAAAATCTCATTCAACTAAACTTGGAAAGTAAATCTCATGATGATTGTGTATCATGTACTCCCATTGTGTCAAAAAGGTCTCTCCTTAAAATCAAATAATTCTAGGTCTAATTAAAAAAAACTAATATTTATGATGCTGTAGTAGATATCACATGATAAAAATGAAATATAATTTTTATAATAAACTTATTTACATGTATAAATATTAATATTTTTATAAATTTATTAATCAAACTTAAGATTATTTGGCTTACCAGAAAGGAAATTTTGTGTTCTAGAAAAGCATGATAGTGAGGCTAGAAGACAAGTAAGGCCTTATTTGGCATATCTCTACCGGTAGCTCATGGAATCTATTTAATTTAACGCCTTTTTTTGTCAAACAGGATAAGATGAAATAGTTCCATTGAGGAACCCCTTAATTAAATCTTGCTCTCACATGGTTTAAGATGGGACAGAGCTAAAATAGTAGCTTTACTCGGCTCCAACTGCTGCCAATGGGTCTCATGTGATTATGTTGAATTTAATTTTCCCTGATTCAAGGTGGGGGCGCGGGCGGTGGGCACGAAGCCACCTAGGCGATACCACTAAGGAGTGGTGTCGCCACTAGACATGCCTAGCGTGGGGGCTAGCCTATGTGCGTGTGCTGCACCTATGCGGAGAAGGCCGCCGCAGAAGCCTGCATGGGTGGAAAGAGGAGAAAAATAAGTCTTATTAGTCAGCTGATAAGCTATGAGAGAAAATACGGTTGGTAACGGTTAATAAGCTAGTTGATAAGTTGAAGCGAATAAATAATAAATATAAAGAGAATGATAATACAATTTTTTTTTGCTTGTTTTAAAAAATTGTTTTACAAACGATTCCATAATGCAGCTCCACTAGTGAAATAGAAGACCAAAGTAGAAGTAGTTGGTAACCTTAGCAAAGAAACCGAGCATCCCTCCGGTCTCTCTTGCATCATTTCATCTCGTAAACCGTGCTTACAAGAGACAATTGGTCAAGCACGAGTGCATTTCCCGAGTACTCCTAGCAATAATATGGTAGTAAATACTACTAGTATAGTATAATAGCCAGGCAAGCAGGCTCTTCGTCTTCCTTATTCCTTCTAGAGTAAGGATCGCCACCTCGTTGGCTCCTCCCAGCCCCAAGCCGGGAGAGCTGGAGAGGGGAAGAGCGGGCGCCACCCCGTTGGTTGCCGCGCCGCCAACCCAACTCCGTGCCGGCCACCGTCCGCCACCGCTCACCGCAGGCCCCCGCACGGCCTCGCCGGTGCTGGACGACTGGACGGCGAGCGGCGACCAACCCCCTTCGGCTCGGCAGCTCCGAGGCTCCGACGACGACACCAGCTCCTGTCCGCCGTCCCGCCCGTCCGGCCCTCACTCGGTTGATTGATCTCGGTCGATCCCCAGCTCCCAGCAACAGTAACCTCCGATCTGATCGAGAAAGCATGGCCTACTGGGGTAAGGACTCCAATCATCAGCTAGCTTTCATCGCCGATCAATCGGGTAGTCCGGGACTCTATCCATGGTGTGATCCATCCTTTTTTTTTTTTTTTGAATCTTTCTCATACTCTGCAGGTGTGGAGGTCAAGCCCGGCGAGCCGTACGTCTATGAGCCAGGCCGAGGCCGTCTCTGCATCACCCAGGTGATGAACGAACCCACCTCCCCCCCTCTTCCCTCTCTCTCTCTCATACACAAATGACCAAGAAATGTATCTTGGTGATAGTGCGATAGGCACACGATTAATTCAGTCAAGCTAGCTCGTATTCTTATCTGTGTTCTTTTGCTGCATTTGGATGGATGTCCTTTGAAGAACCTTGTTTTTATAAAAAAGGATATGTTTTATTCATTATTGATCGCTTTGTTAAACTGATGCAGCTGATCAATCTGGTGTTGCTACTAATAATAAAATGTTTTTAGTATATCTAGTTATATTCTGCATATGCAGTAGAGAAAGTTAAGTTGTGCCATGGAGGACATGTGTTTTATTGCTGTCTCTTTGTATCCAAAGCTTTATTTGTTCATTCAGTGGCTTCAGAGGTGATGTATGCTCTTAATCTGCAACTACAGGAAAACCCAACTAGCTTACTTTTGTGGCACCATGCAAACAGATTACGAAATGTGGATTTAGCAGTAAACATTACATGCAAACAGATTACAAAATGCAAGAATAGCTATAGGAAAGGTGGGGTTGTTTGCCATGGCAAACAGTTAAATCTCCTAACTCAGAGAGACACCTCGTCTCCTGCTCCACTATCGCTCTGCACCGACGTGACACTGCCTCGTAAACCAAGCCACCCTCATGTGTCGCGGATGCCTGTCCTCCGCAACCCAAGCGAAGGGTCACCATCAGTTCGCTCCCAGTCGCAGTTTCTTTCCCTCCGGCCGATACACTTGAGGTTGCCATCAGCGCGCTCATCTTCCATCACCGCTCTAGTCTCTAGCTCTTGTTTCCTGCTACCAATCTTGCTAATTGATCTTAATTTTATTTGGATTTGATTTTTGCACGCCACTGTCCACGGATTGGCCGCAAGAGTGGAAGTGAAGCCTGGCGAGCCATACATCAACCCGCCCTCCCCTGGCCACTGCTTCTGAATCACCCAAGCAGACCATCTTTTTCCCTCATGGCCTCTTGGGGTTTCTCTAGGCCCCCTTATCTCCTATTTTGCACAGCGATGCTTGCAGAAGCCCGACCATGTTGTTGCACGCACAGATGGAGATGAAATCCATGTTTTTTTAATTAGGTCCACACGATGCACGCACTGAAGTAATCTGTGTTTTTTATATATAAAAAAAGTAAAACCCGTGTTTTTAATTGGCTATGGAGACAAAATTAGTAGTTTATATTCTGCGCTCATGTTTTGATTTGTTCTTTATTATATCATCCTTTGTTTTGTCTATTACAACAGGAGATAGAAATGGCACATCTAGTCAACAGAGGAAAGTTACTTTCCATTTTTGTAAGAAAAAAAAAACCATTTTAGTTGCACTGATTTTAGATTTTACTCCTTCATTGTCTGCTAAACCAGGTGTTGGAATGACAGGTAGTATCTCTCACATGGTTGTCACCATATTAATAATCTGTATGCATGTGTCATATTAATGTGTTTATATGATTTTGCAAATTACATCTGTCATTAATCAAAGCATTGATCACTATTAGACTTCCTTCAGTAGATTTTCAGCACCAAGTGTGATCACATCGATCCTCAGTTCCAGTTTTCCACAGTCATTGCTTGGGATATGTGTTCTGTACTATAATTTGCAAATTAAAATTATAAATACCCCAAGATGTTAAAATTTTGGAGTACATTGGAGGGAAGTTAAGTCTTACATTCCTTAAGTTAGCAACTGGCTAGATAATATTTTACAAACCACATAGGCTGTTAAATTTAATTTTGAAAGCATATTAGACTTTCCTACATAATATTATTATATCTGTATTAAGTCAATTACTCCCTCCATTCGAATTTATAAGTCGCTTTGACTTTTTTGTTACATCGATTTTACAATATGTATCTAGACATATTGTTATATCTAGATACATAGTAAAGTGGATTGTATTTAAAAAAAGTCAAAGTGACTTATAATTTGGACCGGAGGGTTTTGCTTTATATTGCTACATGGTGTAATTTCACTCATTTATTTAATAATATCCTTGCAAAATTTGACATGTAAAGACATTTCTTCACAATAATAACAATTCCTCTAAAGTATAGAGTCACAATCATTACATTTACTGATTATTTCCATGGGATCCTTTCCCATTAACATGGAACGAAGGGTGCAGTGACTGCAATAACCTTTAGAAGATCAAAATGATATCCTATACCCTTTAAAGTAATAGGAATCCTAGCCATTCAATCAAAGGAAACCAATGTCTGCTATGGAAGTGGTATACCTTATTAAAATCTCCCTTCGCTAAAACTTGAAAGCATCTTGTTAGTGGCGGACCAAAACCTATGGGGCCAAACTTGTTGATTTTAAGCTAATCAGTATAATTAACATATATAATTGTATTTTTATAGTAGGGTTTCAAGGCATGGAAGGAAAAGTTGTGGGCCATGTGGCCCCACAGCTTGCAAGTAGATCAGTCACTGATCCTGTTTATCCAGATTTTCAAGCATGCCATGACATATACCAAAATCACTGTATTTCTAGTGCTTGTGGAAGCATATCTTTCTTGTAAAATCAGTCACAATGCTCCATTCTAGAAATATTTTCTCCCCATATCTTGAAAGTATGCCACAATATATATCAAAATCTTATTGTCGTCTGCAATTTCTCACACCAAACCGATAACTAGGTTGGTAGTGCAAAATCTGGTCTTTGTCATTGATCAGTTTGTTCATAGGAATTACTCTTCAACCTCCCCCTAAGTTTTGCATTTGTGCCTCACACTTAAAATCTTTAGCTATAGCTAGTACTGTTTGTGGGTGGAATCATAGTTTCTTAATTTTTATTTCTATAGGCTTGATATGTGAAATTTAGCTAGTTCTGTTGTGCATTAAGAATTTCTTTTATTTTGTTCACTGCAAATCTTTAGCTATTTCTATTGTACAATCATAACTTCTCTTAGTTGCATTTTTGCATAATTGAATTTTTTTGGTCATCAGCAACTCTAATGTTGGGACAAAATTCACAGAACTGATTTGGTGCAGTGCTTGAGTATCATGTGAGTAGACTGCCAGCTTAACAATGTCATATAGAAGAATAGAAAAACTAATGGCCTGTTTGGATTATGAGGATCTAGGTTCTTGATTGTGATTAAGAGAATCTGAATTCTGGAGATTTTGTTTGGATCCTGATTATTAGTAGAGATGCTAGTTGGTTGGATTTGTTATCTCCAAATAACAGGGTTGTAGTGGATAGTTGGATTATGAATCCAGTGGTTAGATTAATTCCTCTAGAACCCACCTGTTTGGGTCTTATTCTCGTAATTTTTAAGAGGTCCAGACAGGCCATAAAAATTACTATCCTTTCCCATTTATCATTATAAATACAATCACATATTTTATTATAATAATTTCTTCCCTGATTCCATGTCGTTATGCATGGAAATGTAGTAGCTTAGTGCTTCTATCTGAACACTAGAACCCTTGCTTAAATTTCACTATTTAATTAAAGCATGGTTTCATTTTGGTGATCTACTTTCCAGGCGCTGCTAGGTAGTCATGCTGATGTTGGCTGGAGCATACTGGAGTGTAACGTTGGCAATATGAATCCTGTGAGGATGTGTGTGTTGAAACCAACCAACCACATTTGCGACCTGGAGATCGAATACGAGGAGAGAGAAAGTGTATTCTTCTCAGTTTCTGGGAGTAGCTCTATACACTTGTCAGGAAGAATTTACAATCATTCTGCCAGTGATGATCAAGTCCACACTAGTAATAAACGTGCTAGTAAAACTGAAAGTCCTGCATGCTTGAAGAGACAGCATCAAGGCAATGAGGCTAATAGAAATAAAAAGCCATCTCTCAAGGAGCCTACTGTTGCTAAGGCTGATGGCAAGAACCATGCCTCCTCGAAAGAGACTCTAATTAGTGAGGCTGGTGGCAAGAATGTTGCTTCTCCAAAGCATCCTATAGTTGGTGAAGATGATTACAGTGATGAGCACCTACCTATCCGCGTTGCTTATGAGAAGAGAATGGCTGCCAGAAAGTATGTAATTTTGAACTCAGTGCATTAGATTTTTTTTCAGTTATCTTATTTAGTTACAGCCTACATTTGATCTTCTTGCTTGAGATTTAGTAGCTCTTTTCTGTGTACTAAAGCACTATTTTCTTTTATTAGGAGGAAGTACAAAACTCCAGTATTATAAAATTATGTAACTATGTGTTCTAAAATACTTTAAATTCGAGTCACTTCTATTATTTATTTTTGGTAGAACAATATTTTACTTTTTCCTAAATGTTGCGGCACATTTATGCTTATTGCAAAGTAACTCTTTGTTGGAGTATGTGTGTATTAGGCCCATGAGGCTAAGCCCATGAGGCCCATGTATGAACTATATGGCTGCCTCTCTAGGGCTGAGCCCATTATCCAATAATCAGAAAATTCCAACATGGTATCAAGCTAGGGTTAGGGTTTCTCTCCTTCCTCCCTCCTCCCTCCCCCCAGCCACCACCCAGCCGGCGCCGCCGCCGCCACCATGGCCGGCCCGGCAGCCTCCTCCCTCCCCCTCCGGCCTACTACACCTGCTTCCCCCTCCCCGGCCCTCTTCTTCCTCGTGGGCGAGTGTGGCCGGCGCCGCCAGACGCCGCCCTGTGTCGCCGCCCTCTGCCGCCCGGCGCTGGGCCTTCAGGCGCACGGCGCGGGGTTCCAGCTGCCTGAGCCCTCGGGCGCGGGCGCTGTTCCGGCCCCCGCAGCCGCCGCCTGCAGCCCCCGGCGCGGGCGCACCAGGGCGCTGGCGGCCCCGCGCGACGCGCCCGGCCCGCTGGCGACGCCGGGCGTCGATGACGAGACGCCCGACGCCGCAGCCTGGCCGCCGGCGTCCAGCAGCCTGCTGGTGGCCAGCCGCCGGTCCAGCCAGCGTCAGCGACTGCGGGTGGCCAGCCGCCCGGTCCAGCCCAGGCGTGCGGCCGCCTCTCCAGCAGGCCTCGCGCGGGCGTGCCGCAGCCCAGCACCCGGCGTCCCCCTTCCCTCTCCTCCTCCGCGGCCGCCCACGACCCCGTCACGTCGACTCCAACCTCGCCCGCCCGCCATCGGCTGCTGCCCGGATTGCTGCGAGGACGGGGAGGCACAGCGTCTTGCAGCGCCCCACTCGTATGGGAGCGGGGAAGCGCTGGCAGCGACGCGCCCCCGGCTCGCCCCGTATCGCCCGGCGGAGCAGCTCCTCACCCGGCGGCGTTCCCTTCCACGACCCCGGGGCCACTTCCTCCGCCTCGCCAGGGCCCCGCGCGTCCCATACCGCGGTCCTCTGGCACGACCCGGCCGATCCGCTCGTGATGCAGCTCCACTACCAGGCCGGCGGGGTCCAGAACATTCGGAACCTCGTCCCCGTCGTCCTAGAGCAGGAGTCGCCCTCCTACGCCCGCTGGTGGGACCTGCTCCTTCTCACTCTCCGACGCTACGCCCTCGACGACCACGTCCTCCTCGACACCCCGGTTGCGGCCCAGAACCCGGCGTGGCTCCGCCTTGACAGCATCGTCTTGTCCTGGATCGTCGGGACTATCTCCCTCGAGCTCCACGACATCGTCCGCAACACCCCCGACGCCCGCCGAGCCTGGCTGGCACTCGAGGGCCAGTTCCTGAGCAATGCCGAAGCCCGGGCCCTCCGTCTCGACGCGAGCTTCCGCACCTTCGTTCAGGGTGACCTCTCCGTCAGCGAGTACTGCCGCCGGATGAAAAACATGGCGGACTCCCTTGGGGACCTTGGCTGGCCCGTGGAGGACCGCATCCGGTCCTCAACGTCCTCCGCGGGCTCGGCCGACCGCTTGATCACCTCCGCTCTGTCTCACCCGGCAGCCCCTTCCCCACCTTCCACGAGGTTTGGGACGACCTTGCCCCTGGAGGAGCACTCGGGGTGGTTCGCTGGGCCCGTCTCTACGCTGGGGTCCTCGACCTCCTCGTCTGCTCTCGCTGCCCTACCACCGCCGCGCCCAACTCCTCAAGCCGTCGTCCCTTACGGGTCCTCCTCCTCCCGGGCCGAGCGGGGGGGGGGGGCGTGGTGGTCGCGTCGCGCGGGGGCCGCGGGGGGGTCGTGGGGGTGGTCGGGGGCCAATCGGACTTCACCGGCTCCACCGCCACCACGAGACGCTCCCTGGCCATCCTTCCACAACCCATGGTCAGGGCGCATCTCCATGTGGCCCTTCCAGGCTCCCGGTGGTGTGCCTCGCCCGCCGGCCGCCATGCTCACTGGTGCTCCTCCCGGGTTCCACCCCGCGCTCTCCGGCACCTCGCCCGTGCCTCCCGGTTGGAGCCAGGCGGACTTGGCACACTCCTTCAGCACTATGGGCCTGACACCTCCTGTCGGCCCAGAGTGGATCGCGGACTCGGGGGCTACGTACCATACCACCCCCAACCCCGGTATACTCTCGTCCATTCACCCTCCTTCTTCCTCTTACCCTTCGTCCATCATGGTCGCAAATGGTTCATGTCTTCCTGTCACTTCTGTGGGTGCCACCGGCACTCATGGTTCCTTTCGTCTTCCTGATGTTCTTGTTGCACCTTCGATGGTTCACAACCTTCTTTCTATTCGTCGATTTACAGCTGACAATTCTTGTTCTGTGGAGTTTGACTCTTCTGGTCTTACTGTGAAGGATTTGGCTTCCCGGCGTCCTCTGCTCCGATGTGATAGCACGGGGCCTCTTTACACTTTTGCTTCCCGGAGTCTGCCTCGCCTTCCTCACCATCTGATTTGTCAGCTGCTTTCGCCGTCACCACTTCTTCCACTACTTGGCACCGGCGCCTCGGCCATCCTGGACGTGATGCCCTGATGCAGCTCAGTCGTAGTTCCGACATTCGATGTCCTCGGGCTCACGATGAGCATTTGTGTCATGCGTGCCAACTGGGCCGTCATGTTCGTCTTCCTTTTCATAGTTCTTCTCATGCGGCCTGCATTTTTGATCTTGTACATTGCGACCTATGGACATCTCCTGTTATCAGCATTTCTGGTTATAAGTACTATCTTGTGATTGTTGATGATTTCTCTCATTATTCGTGGACTTTTCCTTTGCGTACCAAGTCGGATGCTTTTCCCGCGATTCTCCACTTTTTCGCTTGGGTCTCCACGCAATTCGGCCTCACCATCAAGGCCGTCCAGTGCGACAATGGCCGTGAGTTCGATAACTCCACCTCTCGTGCCTTCTTCCTCTCTCACGGTGTCCAGTTGCGCATGTCTTGCCCATATACTTCCTCTCAGAACGGCAAGGCTGAGCGCATGATTCGCACCACCAATGACACCATGCGCACTCTTCTGCTTCAGGCGTCACTTCCTGCTCGCTTCTGGGCTGAGAGCTTACACACCGCCACCTATCTCCTAAACCATCTTCCTTCCGCTGCTTGCCCTGCACCCACACCACACCACGCTCTCTTTGGTACCCCTCCTCGGTACGATCACCTTCGAGTCTTCGGGTGTGCATGTTACCCTAACACCACAGCCACCGCTCCGCACAAAAGGCGGCTCCCCGATCGACTCTCCAGTCTTCCTCCCACTCCCCTGATCACAAGGGGTACCGATGTTTTGACCTTTCCTCTCGTCGGGTTCTCATCTCTCGCCATGTGGTGTTTGACGAGTCTGTCTTCCCCTTCTCCACCACCCATACACCCACTTCCACTCCGGATTCTGACATCTCCTTATCTTGTTTCCCATTGACACGGTGGTCGAGCCACCCTTACGGTTGTATCCCCGCAGTAATGCTTGCTACCCGTGCTCTTCGATGGGACCGTGCCCCCAGCCTCGCCTCCCCGCCGGTGGCGTCCCCGGCCCCGCCTCCCGGCCGGGCACCGAGGGCTCACTTTCCGAGCCGGACCCGTCCCAAAGACCTGCGTGGGTCCCGGGTCGACTCCGGCACCACTCGCGCTTCGCCCGGCCGGGCGCTCGTCTACCAGCGCCGGGCACGGATAGCGCCGCCCCGCCACCGCCACCGCCTTCCGGGGCGGTCCACTGTGGCGCTTCGCACGGCCGGCGCTGTCTACCAGCGTCGCGCACGGACAGCGCCGCCACCGCCACCGTCGTCACCACCGGTGGCCCCTTCTTCGCCAGGGGTCTCTACACCGGAGGCGGTTTCTTCACCGCCGGCGACACCGACTCCGCCGCCGCGGCCCTCTGCTGCCCGTGTCGCGACGCCGGTGTACCACCCGCCGATTCTTCACCGACACCCGCGTCATGTTCACCCTATGGTGACGCGACACGCGGCTGGCACCCTGCAACCCCGGGCTCTTGCGACGATGCCCGAGGACTCGCCGGTCTCTCCTGTACCCTCTTCCGTCCGTGAGGCGCTGTCAGACCCTCACTGGCGCCGCGCGATGGAAGAGGAGTACGCGGCCCTCCTCGCCAACCAGACGTGGGATCTGGTGCCCCGTCCGCCGGGCTCCAATGTTGTCACTGGCAAGTGGATCTGGACACACAAGCGCCGGGCCGATGGTACTCTTGAGAGGTACAAGGCTCGCTGGGTTCTCCGGGGCTTCACTCAGCGCCCTGGGGTCGACTATGATGAGACCTTCAGCCCAGTGGTCAAGCCGGCCACCGTCCGCACGGTGCTCTCACTGGCTCTCAGTCGCTCCTGGCCCGTGCATCAGCTGGATGTGAAGAATGCTTTTCTGCATGGTCTTCTCACTGAGACAGTTTACTGCAGTCAGCCGGCGGGGTTTGTTGATTCTTCTCGCCCTGATATGGTCTGCCGGCTCAACAAGTCTCTCTACGGTCTCAAACAGGCCCCCGGGCATGGAACCACCGGTTTGCAGCTTTCCTACTGACACTGGGGTTTGTGGAGGCCAAGTCCGACACGTCACTGTTTATCTATCACCATGGCGCTGAGACCGCGTACCTGCTGCTCTATGTTGATGATATTGTCCTCACAGCCTCCAGTGAGTCTCTCCTCCGCCGCATCATCTCCTCCCTTCAGCAGGAGTTTGCTATGAAGGATCTGGGGGTGCTCCATCACTTCCTCGGGGTCACCGTTGAGCCTCACCCTGCAGGGCTACTTCTTCACCAGCGGCAGTATACTCTTGATATTCTGGAGCGAGCTGGGATGACTGACTGCAACCCCTGCTCCACTCCAGTTGACACACAGGGCAAGCTGTCAGAGACCGAGGGTACACCAGTGACAGATCCCACTGCTTATCGGAGTCTTGCTGGTGCACTTCAGTACCTCACCTTCACCCGGCCGGATATCACCTATGCAGTTCAGCAGATTTGTCTCCATATGCATGATCCCCGGGAGCCTCACCTCACTGCTCTCAAGCGTCTCCTTCGCTACCTCAGGGGTACTGTTGACTACGGCTTGCTCCTCCACCGGCGGTCTTCCTCCACCGAGCTGGTTGTCTACACGGACGCCGACTGGGGCGGCTGCCCGGACACTCGGCGCTCCACCTCCGGCTACGCTGTCTTCTTGGGCGGCAATCTGGTGTCCTGGTCGTCCCCAAGCGGCAGCCAGTGGCCTCCCCGCTCCAAAGCCGAGGCCGAGTACCGCCTGTCGCCAATGGCGTGGCTGAGGCCTCCTGGCTACGACAGCTCCTGGGAGAGCTCCATAGCCCTCTCCACCGGAGCACGTTGGTCTACTGCGACAACGTCAGTGCGGTCTACCTCTCTACCAACCCCGTTCAGCACCAACGGACCAAGCATGTGGATGTCGACCTTCACTTTGTCCGTGATCGGGTCGCCATCGGCGAGGTGCGGGTCCTCCACGTACCAACCACGTCCCAGTTCACCGACATCTTCACTAAGGGCCTCCCAACCTCGGCCTTCACCGAGTTTCGCTCCAGCCTCAACATCACCCGTGGCTAGTTGTGTCTGTGGGGGGGCTCGTGTGTGTACTTCTTTTCATGTCCAGTCTGGAACTCCGCTGCGTCGGTAGTTCAGACTGCGGGGGGGTGTTGGAATATGTGTGTATTAGGCCCATGAGGCTAAGCCCATGAGGCCCATGTATGAACTATATGGCTGCCCCTCTAGGGCTGAGCCCATTATCCAATAATCAGAAAATTCCAACACTCTTGCTCTGTTTTAGATAATACAAAAGGTTCTTGTGCTCAACAGGGAGTCTGGTGTAGTGCAAGCTGTGCCAATTCAAGTTCATGAGATCGCACAAGAAGACATTGTTACTAAGGCTGATGGCAAGAATGAGGCTTCCTTAAAAGAGCCTATAATTAGTGAGCCTAGGGCCAAGAATTTTGCTTCTTCAAAGAAACCTATAGTTGATGAAGACGATTACAGTGATGAGCACCTACCTATCCGCATTGCTTATAAGAAGAGAATGGCTGCTAGAAAGTATGTAATTTTTAACTCAGTGCATTAGATTTTTATTTCAGTTATCTTATTTAGTTACAGCCTACATTTGTTCGTCTTGCTTGAGATTTAGTAGCTCTTTTCTGTGTACTAAAGCACTATTTTCTTGAATCAGGAGGAAGTATAAAACTCCAGTATTATAGAATTATGTAACTGTGTGTTCTAAAATACTTCAAATTCTTGTCACTTCTATTATTTATTCTTGGTAGAACAATACTTGATTTTTTCCTAAATGCTGCGGTATATTTTGTGCTTATTGGAAAGTAACTCTTGCTCTGCTTTAGATAATACAAAAGCTTGTTGTGCTCAGCAGGGAGTCCGGTGTAGTGCAAACAGTGCCAATTCGAGATCATGAGATCGCACAAGAAGACATCATTACTAAGGCTGATGGCAAGAATGAGGCTTCCTTAAAAGAGCCTATAATTTGTGAGGCTAGTGGCAAGAATACTGCTCCTCCAAAGCAGCATATAGTTAGTGAAGATGGCCACCTACCGAACCGTGTTGCTCATAAGAAGAAAAGGCGTACCAGAAAGTATTTTAATTTTGAACTCAGTGTATTAGATTTTTTCAGTTATCTTATTTAATTTGAACCTACATTTGTTCTTCTTGCTTGAAGTTTAGTAGCTTTGTTCTGTGTACCAAAGCACTATTTTCTTATAACAGGAGGAAGAACAGAACTTCAAGGATAGAGAAAGTGTTAAGTGGTCAAAATAATGATTGTGCAATCATGTAAGTATATATTCTAAAATACTTTAAAAATACTTTAAATTCGGTCACTTCTATTATTTTTTCTTAGTAGAATAACATTTGAGTTTTGCCTAAATGTTTTTTTTTTTTGATTAGTCAACCGGGGAGGGAGAATCCCCCACCTCGGATTCATTTCATCTCAGTTGCCTCTACTTAAGGCTGGATGAGTTCAAAACTACAATAAAAAGACACCCGCATGCTTTTGCCTGAACATTCGATACTTATTGCAAAGTAGCTCTTGCTCTGTTTTAGATAATACAAAGCTTCTTGTGGTCAACAGGGAGTCCAGTATAGCACATACTGTGACAATTCAAGATCATGAGATCAGACAAGACATTGTTACTAAGGCTAATGGCAAGAACGATGCTTTCCCAGAAGAGCCTGTAATTAGTGAGGCTAGTGGCAAGAATGCTGCTTCTGCAAAGAAGCCTATAGTTGGTGAAGATGACGACCTACTTGCCGTTGTTGCTCATAAGAAGAGAATGGCTACCACAAAGTATTTAATTTTGAACTCAGTGTATTAGATTTTCAGTTATCTTCTTTAATTCCAAGCTATATTTGTTCATGCTTGAAAATGTTTTTAGCTCTTTTCTGTGTACTAAAGCACTATTTTCTTGAATCAGGAGGAAGTACAAAACTCCAGTATTATAAATTATATAACTATGTGTTCTAAAATACTTTAAATTTGAGTCACTTCTGTTATTTATTCTTGGTAGAACAATACTTGATTTTTTCCTAAATGCTGCAGTTCATTTTATGCTTATTGCAACGTAACTCTTGCTCTGTGTTAGATAATACAAAAGCTTCTTGTGCTCAACAGGGAGTCTGGTGTAGTGCAAACTGTGCCAATTCGAGATCATGAGATCGCACAAGAAGACATCATTACTAAGGCTGACGGCAAGAATGAGGCTTCCTTAAAAGAGCCTATAATTTGTGAGGCTAGTGCCAAGAATACTGCTCCTCCAAAGCAGCATATAGTTAGTGAAGATGGCCACCTACCGAACCGTGTTGCTCATAAGAAGAAAAGGCGTACCAGAAAGTATTTTAATTTTGAACTCAGTGTATTAGATTTTTTCAGTTATCTTATTTAATTTGAACCTACATTTGTTCTTCTTGCTTGAAGTTTAGTAGCTCTTTTCTGTGTACCAAAGCACTATTTTCTTCTAACAGGAGGAAGAACAGAACTCCGAGGATAGAGAAAGTGTTAAGTGGTCAAAATAATGATTTTGCAATCATGTAAGTATATATTCTAAAATACTTTAAATTCGGTCACTTCTATTATTTTTTCTTAGTAGAACAACATTTGAGTTTTGCCTAAATGTTTTTTTTGATAAGTCAACCGGGGAGGGAGAATCCCCACCTCAGATTCATTTCATCTCAGTTGCCTCTACTTAAGGCTGGATGAGTTCAAAACTACAATAAAAAGACACCCGCATGCTTTTGCCTGAACATTCGATACTTATTGCAAAGTAGCTCTTGCTCTGTTTTAGATAATACAAAGCTTCTTGTGGTCAACAGGGAGTCCAGTGTAGCACATACTTTGTGACAATTCAAGATCATGAGATCAGACAAGACATTGTTACTAAGGCTAATGGCAAGAACGATGCTTTCCCTGGAAGAGCCTATAATTAGTGAGGCTAGTGGCAAGAATGCTGCTTCTGCAAAGAAGCCTATAGTTGGTGAAGATGACGACCTACTTGCCGTTGTTGCTCATAAGAAGAGAATGGCTACCACAAAGTATTTAATTTTGAACTCAGTGTATTAGATTTTCAGTTATCTTCTTTAATTCCAAGCTATATTTGTTCTTGCTTGAAAATGTTTTTAGCTCTTTTTTTGTGTACTCTGAAGCGCTATTTTCTTCAAGCAGGACGAAGTACAGAAGTCCAGGGATGGGGAAAGTGTTAAGTGATCACAATAATGATCATAAAATCATGTAAGTATATGTTCTAAATTTAAGTCATTTCTATTGTTTATTCTTGGTAAAACAACGTTTGACTTTTGCCTAAATGTTGTGGTACATTTGATGCTTATTGCAAAGTATATCTTGCTTTGTTTTAGATAATACAAAGGTTCTTGTGCTCAACAGGGACTCCAATGTAATGCATACTATACCTACTCAAGATCATGAGGTTACACAAGAAGACAATATTTCACAACTACTTGGTCCTACAGGTCAACCAACCAGGTAAACTATGTTATTAATAGAACTGGTAACCTCATCTTGCTAAATTACCTTGATTCCTAATTATGTATGTGGACAGTATATATGTTTCAACTTTCAATTTTTGCCTTAGGGATGCTTGGTTCCTAATTATGTATGTGGACATCATATATGTTTCAACTTTCAATTTTTGTCTTCTTAGGGATGATGGTTTCCTTTTTACCGGTGCTACTAATCAAAATAACTGGGTGTCAGTAGAGGAGTTTCATAAGGGAGATGGCAAATCCACTGCATCTAATGGCAGCAAGGTCATCTTCAATGTACTTGTGTCATTCATCAATTTATAGGGCCTTTATTTTGCTCTGTCTACAACTATATCTCATGTTTGCGTAGAAAAAACTATATCTCATGTAAAGATGGTATATTTATTGCATCATCCTCTGTTTTTCTCCCTTTGAAAACATATATTATTGCTGTGATATGCCAAAATGTACTTGCAATATCATATTTCCTTCTCAGATTACTCAAATTAATCATAATAAGGTTTGTTTTGCAGGTTACTGTGGAATATGTTGGTAAATTGCTAGATGGCCGAATTGTTGACCCAATGGGCATTTGTAAATTCAAGCTTGGTAAATGAATAGAAAAGGCTCTAATTTTACCCCATACTTGGAATCCATAGATTCTCACAGCACACTTCCTTTTTTGGCTCCAGGTGCTGGAGAAGTGATTCCTGGATGGGATGCTGGGATTTCTGGTTATCATCTTTACTCTAAACCTCAGTCTCATCCTTTCAAAATGATTTGTTCCAAATATATCTTTATTATGTATCCTGTAGGTATGCGTGTTGGTTCCAAAAGGAAAGTGATCATCCCTCCAGCTCTGGGGTTGGCTCATTATTCCCCTCCCTCTTTGATTTCACTGGTGCATATCAATATCACAAACATTAATTGCCTTCCCTTTTTTTCAGCCATGGGAATGAAGTAGGAATGATACCAGAAAACTCTTGGCTTGTCTATGAATTTAAGCTCAAGAAAGTGAGGCGAACCAAGAAGGCGTCTGAGGTCTCTAAGAACCCAAGCTAGATGATGACAGCAGAAAAGCGTCTTTTGGTTTGCTTTCAGCACAAAACATTTGAAAGAATGTAGCAATCTTTTATGGATCTTATCTAGTCCTCTGTATATATTTTAGCAGTGAAGGCGGATGATACTTCGCCAGAACCACATATGTATTATAAGTCACAGTAGTGAGCGCAGTGCCAAATGTTTGCCTGCTATGCTCAAACTGGAAACTGTCATCTACTTAGACCTTCTGGAAAAGTCCCTATGTGACTTTGTAAATGTGCTTGGAAGCTTGTATGGCCACTTAGTCGGATTTATCAGCAGTATGTGCTCTAAATACAGTATTCGGAGCAAGAATAGTGCTTGGAAACTTGGTTGTTTAGCAACTTGTGTTGAGTTCTTCGTTCTTGGTCAATTAATGCATTGTTCCATGTTTTAAGAAATGTTAATAGGATAAATGTGAGCTTAATCAGTGCATCATTCTATAATATGATCTTTCAAGTGTCATTATTGCTAAACTGGAATTTATTTATTGTGCTCCCCTTAGGAGGGTTCCTTCTAACTTGTGACCAGGGATCAACAGTAACACAAGTGCATTGAGCAACAAAAGACAAACCAAGAGACTGAAACATCATTACTGATTCATATAACTGCATATACTTGATAGTTACATCAGAGACTAGATACTTACAGCATAAAGCACCACTACAGGATAGTGTGGACATGATTGTTCATACCCAAAACAGAGAAGACGGTTGCTACTAACAATCGGGAAGAGTAGATACAATATAGCAGCATGAGCACTAAACACACTACAATACTTCATATGCTTGTACATATATATCAATTCAGTAATAACTGCCCTGCTATTTTTAGCTAATTTCTCGCTAGATTTATATTGGTCATGCATATGTATAGTAGTTGGGTGACACCACACCTAGCGGTGATGGTGCTCACATATGTTAGGTGGAGGCACAAAAAGAGCTCAACCTCCAGTCCTGAATGGCTGAACGTGATGGCCATCAGACAATGATGAGAGGCTGACCCTGGCGGCGTCTGGTGGCTCTAGCCACCAGAACCTAAACGGCAGCCGCATGGCATCTGGCCACGCCTTCATGGATGCCTCAAAGAGCACTTGTTGCCATAATTGTGACGGCGCCGTCCGCCGCTGGCAGCAGCGAGCTTGATATATAGCAGTCTTCACATACTTTTCCTTCAGCGTATTCACCTTACCTGAAAGCTCTGTGGCATCCATGCCACAGCGAATGTCCGAATGAGCCCGCCGTCATCGCAAATCTTCTTGAGAAGCATCGAGGCCTAAGGGAGCACGCCCAAGTTTTCCATGCGGATCTTGGCCGGGGTATAGTGAGGATCTGTGCTCGTCTTCAACAGCTCACTTTCAGTACTGCACCTTCCTCTTGGTTGGGTCTACTGGTGGCCTCGTGATCGTCATCGATTGCCACCACCACCGCTGGAGGCAGGGGCTGGGGTGACACGGCCTGGTGCGCGGATGGACAAAAGAGCACGACGATGGGCACTGGTGTGGCGTCGCTGTCAATCGCCGGCTCGTGGGCCATGTGTCCGCATCCATAATAAAAGACTCGCAAATGATTCTTACATGTCACACGAGATCAATATTTTTGTTTAGCCATACACATGTATGAACAATTTACAGCATGCATCTACAGACATTATTTTATATATTAGCTTGAGATAAACTGAATAATAACGGCAAGTAGATCGCCACATCTATTTAACAAATGAAATGGAAGGTAATGATAGCCACAAACTCGAAGTCAATTCCGGTCAATGGCGATCCTCCTCTCGGCAACTCTACCACCCCACCTCCCCTCCCACACAGATTGGCCCCGATCATGTGGGGTTAGCATTCACCGCTTGCTCTCTCACCGATGAGATTCGATGATGAGATCCGACCATGCCCTAGTACACTTCCTTCATCCGTCGCCTGATGGCTCGCTCTTCTTGCTCGTGACTTTTCGACATTTTGTCTTCTGTCTCACAGAGGAATCTGTTGCCCTAGCTCTGCAATCTTGTTTGGGTGGACATGCTTTGGATTTTCATGTACGTCCTCTTCCTTAGCAACAACCATTTTCGGTTCTATGTCCTTTCGAAAAATGTTGGTTTCTCTATTTACAAACTCTGGAATGTCACCATGGCTGAGTTTGATATGTACTTTCATCTTTGGAACAACGACACCCTACATTGGAAGAGAGAAAAGCGTGTGTGGGAGATTGAACGGGAAAAGAATGGGCAAAGATCCTCTCTAAATCTGCTAAGCGGGAGGCCAAGAAAATTGGGAAAGTTTAGAAAAGGATCTGCTTTGCCAAGCCTCTTGTTCAACCCCCCCTGTCAAAGTTGCTTAGATCACTTCTAGTTCCTTCTCTATTGATGCCTCTCTTCCAATGGATCAGAACTCTTTCGGCTGCCTCATCCATCTGCCGGTGTTTCAATCATCGGAGGATCCATCGGCGTTCAGTGATCTTGATCTGAATGTTGCTGGTAATGGGGAGATGCAATCTTAGGAGCTTTTTCAGGGGGGAGGTCCTCTAATATAAGTTCTGGTTCAAATTCAAATTCAAAAGGCTTTCCGCACTGCTCGCGATGCTTGGTCTTGGGCCACATCAGCTCTACTTGCCAGTCCAGGATAAGATGCTCGCATTGTGTCGGGTTGGGCCACCTAAAAAGAAGTTTCCACACTATTAGATGGGCCTGGCGTCGACCGCACTACTCTAGAAGCCCAAGCCTAGTGCTAGAGTGCAATTCACCAGGACAGAGCCCAAGTTAATCCGGCAACCGAAACCCAACTTGCAATCACAACTTGGAAATAATTTGCTAAATGCTTTCCTCGATTCTCGTGTGGATTTAGGAAGCGCTGCTTCCCCTTATTTTGCTATAGTTCAATCTATTCTGGCCCCCTATAGCTCCCATCCCCAACCCTTGAAAACCCCAATCCTGGCCTCGGAGCTGTCGTTAAGGCGGTGGAAGAGGAGGACGACGCAGCCGAGGGCGTTCCCACAATGGCAAACTTCCTCATCGATCCTGCTCCCGATCTGCCAAGCAACCTCGATCACGGGTGGAACAGGACGTTGCGTGGTCAGGTGGCACTCGGCGGCGAGCCTATGAGAGATGACGAGGAGTACACCATCATCTCCATCGACCCAATGCCAATTGAGGCAATCCAGCTTAGGCCTACCCTCACCCAGGTGGTGCACTTCCTGGAACATATTCAACGGGTTTGTATCGACACTGATCACATCTTCCCTCTTGGATTTAGTTTGATCAAGTTGCCCTCTCAGTAAGTGTGAATAGTTAGTCCATAATAGTCCAACGAACTTTGCTAGTAGAGTGGTCATAGTTGTCAATCATGATGAAAGGATAAATAGCAGATTTTGTCCATACACAGACTTGCATGGATCTTATTCCTAGCGTTCCCGCTTGATTTTTAGAAGGACTTGTATGTGAAGGCTGCTATCTCGCCGTTTGGTCGTTGTCTCGCCTGGAACATGGATGCTAATAAATCGCGGATCCTGGCTAGAGTTTTACCCGCTGCTCGGCCCAGCCCGGCTTGTGGCCCCCCTGGTGTGGTGGCGCTGTTCGGGCTCTTTCAATAGCACGTACTATTGCTGTTGTGTTCGTCCGAAAATCCAGGAACTGCTTAAAATATACCCCATATATGTACTCTTATTTTTGAGGTTAAATTACAAGGAGCCCAAATATACTCTACCGGTTCAGAAGAAAATTCTAGTACAAACTACTAACTATGTACGAGAAATAACACATGTGCATGCCCAATATATTTTTTTTCCCACATGCGCGGTGCAATGACAGAAATTAATCTCCACTGCCATATGCATCGATAATAAAAGACACGCAAACGATTGTTACATACTGTACTTCGTTGTCTTATGTGTCACACAAGATCAATATCTTTTGTTTAGCCATACATGTATGAACAATTTACAGCATGCGTCCAGGGACATTTTTATATATTAGCTTGAGATAAACTGAATAATAAGGCCATGTCGTCGATCGCCACATTTATTTAACAATGAAATGAAAGTTTATTAGTTTAGCATGGAAAGCACATACTGTATGATGATATTTTCAGCTGCCACCAACACCGTACCAAGACAATATACTATGGTTTCCCTACTAATTATTCTTTTTTTCTTACGATTTATTTCTTCAGAAGATTGGTTTTCCTAGAGCGAGATTCTATAATAGTTGGAAACTCATGTTTTCCTCAGAATTTTATGTATTTTCTAGGTATATGTCATGGTGGCATATATTCCTAATAAATTCTTTGACAGTAGGAAAAGCATGTCACCCACAAAAAAAATTTAACCAGTCAGCAAAATATAGTACTACAGAAACAATTGTAACAAGACCATTTTTTTTGCAGGAGTGGCTCCATCACCAGCCACTCCTACAAATCGAATAGTAGCAGCGGCTGGTGATAAGTGCCGCCTCAAAATGGTTCAGTTTGTAGAGGCAGCTCGCTTATACCAGTCATCCCTACTTTATGATTGATTAGGACGATTTAATCGTCAGTCGTCCCTTAAAAAACTTATAGTATAAAGGCTGACTAGCTATTGTAGCTCTAGAGAGAAAGGTTGGGAGGCCTTAGACATCTAAAATTGTTCTAGTAAGGGGAGGAGGTTTTGGTCTTATTTCTTTTTTTTTTTGGAGAGGTTGTAAAAGGTACTCACTTAGTTTCTGAAAAGCCTAAGATTTATAGTATCAAATAAATTAGTGCTATTAGACTTATCATATAATATATTTTCATAAGATACTTATTTTATATCTTAGATATTAATGCTCTTTTTTTTGTAAAATTAGTCCAACATAAAAAAAAATTGACTACCATAAATTCTAAGAGTTAAAGCTTTCAGGGACAAAGAGAGTAGAGAACACTATTACAAACATCATCCATTTGAATATATCTATGTTGGCCTCCCCAATTTGTATATGCCATGCTTGGGCTCCCATCCTTTTGCTCCATACGCGATCTATGTTAATTAATACTCACTCCATCCCAAATTATAAGTCGCTTTGATTTTTTTTGTTCATCTATTTTTCTATGTATCTAGACATATTATTATATCTAGATACATGGTAAAATAGATGTACCAAAAAAGTTAAAGCGACTTATAATTTAGAACGGAGGGAGTATATATATTCCCCCTAGCCATGCCCAAAGGCTGTATATAGAAGATCATGTACATTTTTTCTCCCCAACTGCTTATCTTCAAACTTTGGCACAACTTTTTTTTCGAGATCGCGACTCCACGCATGTTTCATTAAGAAGAAAGGCCGAAAGGACGGCTTACACAACGCAACTATGTGATTACGAGGGATCCAATAGTGCAAGCACAGAACCACAGAGATAGTGGTAAGCAGCTACAACAACAACAAAATATAAAAAAGGCGGAAGGGAGAGCCCCTCACCGCGAACCTAACCGACTGAACCTGCAAACAAGAATACCAACGCAATGCTGGCAACATGGTCAATGAAGCCGCGGTGGCAAAGTATCCACTGGAGGAGACGACATACGGCGGCAAAGTATCCGCCTAAGCACCACGACGGAAAGTATCCACCTGAACCCGAACATAGTGGTTCCAAACACACACTCAGCAACATCTGCATGAGGGGAGAACCTGAAGCGACATCGGCGGCAAAGTATCCGCCTAAGCGCAAGCGGCAAAGTATCCGCTGCGAGGAATTGAACGACTATGCGGCGACACCAAACACCATGTTGGATAGACCAAAACGAAGGTTGAATTGAAGCACATGCAAACACAGCACCACACAACTTCGGCAGGAAGCGGATGACAGAAGAAGTGCCTCAACGAAGCCTCCATGGAGGAGATGACATCCTCAGACGCCAACGACGATAGGGGGAGTAGCTCGAGATGGACTTTCAACCAAAAGCCACCCCAGCGACACATGCAGCGAACAGATCATCGACGACACCTCCAAGAAGTTGGATGACAAAGCGTTTGCCATCGCCGTCGGCCCGACATAAGGAACCGGGCAGAGCTTGCACCCAGATACTGTTCGACCGCCGGTCGCTAGGGGTCAGTCGCAGAAGGGGCACACACCGTGAGAGGAGGAGCCATACCGACAGTAGCCATCACTGGCTACCAGATCTGGCTGCCACGAGGCCAGACCATCCGGCCGCCGCCAGCCCCATCCTAGCCGCCCACCCCTGGCCAGGGGCGCCGCTAGCCCCAGGCTGGCTGAGAGGGGCGACACTAGGGCAGGACCGCTGGCCACCGAGCCAGGCAGCCCATGGCCGGCTAGAGGGCGACGGCGGCCCCGCCTGCCGCCCAGACGTAGCCGACCCGAAGAAGCGACCACCGTTCATGCGAGACGCCCACACCAAGCCGCCGCCGCGCTCGATCTGGCCACAGGGACCTAGATCTGGCCGGCGCCTAGCAATTGCTGGTGGGCGACGCCAGATCGAGCCCTGTAGGGGCCAGATCTGGCGGCCGCGCCCGCCCGATCGCCCGGAGTTGAGCAGGGTAGGGGCGGGGAAGGGGGAGCGTTGGTGGGGGGGTGAGGAGGGGTGACTGCGGGCAGACCCCATTTTTGAGGCTGCCGCGGGCCGCCGCCGTAAGCCGAAAGGGCGGCGACGGCGGCCGGAGGGGGAGTCGTCGAGGCGGCCCGAGCGGCGCGGCAAGGTCGCCCCCGAGTTGCTCGTGGGGAGCGTTCGGGGAAGAGTTCCGTCTGTGTTCACAAATAAGGTAAACTTTTGGCACAACTGGAGTGCACCTTGCCAAAAACCCCACTAATCACATTCTGTGAAATACGACTCATTCCTTTGTTCCCACAAATACAACTGAATATACACACCGTTAAACTGATACATGCATACATTTTGGATTGTGCTTTAACAGAAACCTGCAACAGATGTTCAAAAATGTACATGTCACATTCATGCGTATCATTCCAGCATTCAAGCAGGTTTGCGGCCAGTTCACACATTGATTCAACACTCCTGTAAGGTAGGCTGCTTACATAAAGCCTAGTTAGCAGCTAACATAAAGTTATAGTAACAGGTCACACAAATATCTAGTACCACACGTCACAGAAAGTAGTCTGCAGCTTGGTCCTCCACTAGGCTGTCCTCAAGGGTTCAAAATACTTGACCAAGACTGGGTGATTCATGGACAAATTCAGTGTGTCACCACAGTTTGATGCAGCGTAATCTTGATCCTGCCAGATCTAGCTTAAGGCTGAGTTAATCAATGAGGAACCAAAGGCATGGATTTATGTTATGGTGGCGTACCTGCTGGCAATGAACAGGCAAGCATTAGGGGTGATGAATCCAGCACTTCCTCTTTTCTAACCTAAAAAGAAAAAAGAAAGAAAAGGCAAAATAAATCATTGTCCTAGATCAAATACACAGAAAGGATGCATATGTAAAGCACATGGAAGAAGCAATACCCCCAGGCAGTTTTGGGAAAGTCAGCCTTCACTGACAAAAACCGTCACTGATTGTTCCTCGACAATAATACAACAGCATAATGCAAACAGATCACGAAAAAAAAACATAAACAATTGACAACAGCCCATTGAATTATTATAGCCTAGATTTGGGAAAATTTCAGTGGGCATAAGAAAGACATCAACTTCACACAAAATCCAATAACCTGATTATAGAAAACACAGTCACAGCATCTCAGGTTAGACATTTTTATTTTTGTTTTTTTCACGCAAAAAGAAACCTATTAATCACATCCAAATTTATATGTATTCAAGACTGCCATAGTATGTAGTCAATTACCCACAATGTTAGGATTTGAGTCATACTTCAATTTTGATGTGGGCTGAAATTCAAGATTTAAAATAATCATTACAATATCATTATCAGCTGCAAGTTACTGCATCTCATCATCATGCATAGTAAAAAGAGTTAGGAACTGACAGAGATGACATTGGTGAAGCAGGCATGTTCATCTCCATGCTCATTCTGCTCCTGTGCATCCTAGCTTCATGGTCCCTTCTGCCTCATCTCCATGTCTAATATGCACCTTCCAAGTAAACTGACTATGCAAAAAAATATAATGGAAACAAACAAAGATGGCTTTTTTGTGTGCTCACTGCCCTAGAAACTCAAGGAGATTATTTATTAATTTTATAAACAGAAGCTCAAATAGATGGAAGGAAATGGTAACTAAATGCTAAAGTGGATAAAGTAGCATATAGTTAAACAACATGCTAGCCTCTCAAATCTTATATAACCAAATAGTTTTTCAATGTTGTTATTAGCTAGCACTTGACAGCTTTCATGCACGGAACTTGCTACTGCAGCCCAGATCATGACAATACATGGAAAATCATTAATGTGCAGCTCTAATATTTCAACAACTCAAAATTTCGGAATGTAGCTACAAAGAAGTTAACTACAAGCAAAAGGAAAAAAAATGCATGTAGGACAACGGAACTAATATTATTATGCACAGTCAAAGAGTAGGGGTAAGAGATGGACAAGGAAGTGTTATTGGAAACAAAAGAATTCAATATTCACTGCACATTATATACCACAACCAATTCTAAAATGAGATGCTCAATATGATGGGATAATTGCCTGTCTTCTGGTATGTCAAGCTGTCTCATACAGTCCCAGATCAAGCAAGTGCCTTAGCCAGTTTTACATGTTAGATATTTACAACTCATATATGTCACCTCAAAACCAAAGAAGAAACATATGGCTTGTATCCAAAACTGAAAGCAGGTAGTAATCACCCATTGTTCTGTTCTGTCTACAAGTCTTTTCCAGTTGCTAATTCCATCTTGAAGATATTGAGCAGATACTCCTAACCTAGATTCATGGAAATCCATGTATTTACAACCTAAAGCTAGAGCACAATACACCATATCAAAGAAGAAAAAGAAGGTTGAACTGTCTAATTAATACAGCTACATACTCAACTATTGAAGTAGAGCTGGCTAAATGCACACAAACTAATATCTATGCAGCTGGCATAAGAAGACAACTAAGGTAAAGTTTTAGCTAGGAATGAACATTGATCGTATCCTCCACAAAAGATGCTATCTTATTATTCTGATAGTAGTAGTAGCTAATAAAAGTTCAATAAATATTTCTCGTTGCACAGGCACATGAGAGTCTAAAAATTTTATCACCAACTACAAATCCAACAAATAAAACCTTTAGCACCATGCCCCATCTGCCACTAGTGAAAATGACCTCTAGCTATCACTATTCTGCATTATGGCAGAGGCTCAAGCTCTTTACTATCCTGACAATGTACTAAATTCCAATCTAATACTCAGAAACTTACCAACTAGCCCAAGGTTTCTTAATCGAGAGAGGGAGATCAATCATGCATCAGACCATTCTTTCCCTTTCTAACTGGAATACACACAGCACAATTTACATCTGAAATTTCCCATCCAAAAAGAACAGGAGGAACATAAGGCACAGTGGCAGTCTACATCTTACCTTCAAATCACACAGTATTGTGAGGTGGCAGACAGTACACAACAGCAAATGCCTTGGCGAGCCACTACTGCACCCAACCCTTCACAATCTTGGCACTCAGATCTTGCACGACATTTGGGGGCATCAGGTTCATAGAGAAACCTTCACACGGTAACCATCAGGGATGGCCTATCAGGAACTGACTGCCTTCCCTGATGGAAACCCTCATGGACTGTTCGCTGACAATAATACAACAGCATAATGCAGACAGATCATGAAAGAAACACAAACCATTTACAACAGCAGAACGAGTTATTGTAGCCTAGACTTAGGAAAAAATCCAAATATCCTGATTATAGAAAACAGGCACAACATCTTAGGTAGACATTTTTATTTTGTATTTCACACAAAAAGAAACCTATCAGTCACATTCAAAGTCTTGGGGGTTATGCTGCAGTCAGTAAAGGTCGTATTCGAGGGGTTCTTGATCATCTCATCCCTGGGGGTTTTCACATATACAATATGCAGATGATATGGTTATAATAGTTGATGGGTCAGACCATTCCATTAGAAATCTTAAACTTATTTTGTATTGTTTTGAATGGCTTACTATTCTCAAAATTAATTGTTTTTGGAATTACCCAGCAAGAAAAAGAGAGGATGGCGAATATGCTGAATTGTGAACTGGATCGCTACCTTTAAAATATTTAGGAATATACACTTGGACATGGGTGCCTTTACACCTATATTTCAGAAAATGCTTAACATATTGGACCCTTTGGAAGGGGAAACACCTAACTTTAGGAGGGAAACAAATTCATATTAATTCCTGTGTTTTATTTTTTTGAGAATTTACTAATTCTTGTCTAAGTAGCATTTCTACCTATTATATAGACTTTTGCTAGTTAATGATGGGTGCATAAGAAAATGGATAGTGTTGCCTGTACTAGATTTTAAAATCCCTGTCTACAAAATGTTGCCTGGAAAAGACTAGCAGGAAATGGATAGTGTTGCCTGTACTAAACTTCTACCTATTGATGTTAAAGTGGATAAAGCAGCATATAGTTAAACAACATGCTAGCCTCTCAAATCTTATATAACCAAATAGTTTTTCAATGTTGTTATTAGCTAGCACTTGACAGCTTTCATGCATGGAACTTGCTACTGCAGCCTAGATCATGACATATACATGGAACAATCATTGATGTGCAGCTCTATTATTTCAACAACTCAAAATTTCAGAATGCAACTACAAAGTGGTTAACTACAAGCAGCAGGGAAAAAATGCATATAGGACAATGGAACCTAATTTTGTTATGCACAAAGATTAGGGTGAAGAGATGGGCATGCATGTGTCGTCGGAGAACTAATGAATTAATAGTTCACTGCACATTACATACCACAACCGCTTCTAAATGAGATGCTCAATATGATGGGATAATTGCCTGTACCTTGTGTTATATCAAGTTGTCTCATACAGTGCCATATCAAGCAAGTGCCTTAGCCAATTTTACATGTTAGAGATTTACAACTCATGTCAATCAAAACCAAAGAAGAAACATATGCCTTGTATCCAAAACGAAAAGCAGGTAGTAATCACCCATGTTTTGTTCTATCTGCAAGTCTTTTCCTGTTGCTAATTCCATCTTGAAGGTATTGAGCAGACACTCCTGATTTAGACCATGGAAATTCATGTATTTACATCCTAAAGCTAGAGCACAATACACCATATCAGAGAACAAAAAGAAGTAAGGCTGAACTGTTGAAGTATACAGCAACATACTCAACTATTGAAGCAGAGCTGGTGCTAACTAAATGCATTCACAAACTAATATTTCTGTGGCTGGCATAAGAAGACCACTCAGGTAAAGTTTTAGCTAGGAATGAACATTGATTAAAACCTTTGGCATCAGCCCCATCTGCCACTTGTGAAAATGACATCGAGTTAGCACCATTCTGCATTAATGCATTATTGATGAGACTTAAGCTCTTTACTATTCTGACAGTGTACCAAATTCCAATCTTATACTGAGAAATACTGAGAAAATTAAGAACTTTCCAACTAGCCCAAGATTTCTTAATTGAGGGTGGGAGATCGATCATGCATCAGACCATTCTTTCCCTTTCCAACTGGCATACACACAGCACAATACCTCTGAAATTTCCATACAAAAAAATAGGAAGAACGCAAGACAGAGTGGCAGTCTACATCTTACCTTCAATAACACAGCCTTGTCACTTGTGAGGTGGCAGATAGTGCACAGCAGCAGACGCCATGGCGATCGAGCCACAACTGCAGCCCAACACTTCACAATCTTGGCACTCATATCTTGCACCACATTTGGGGGCATCAGGGTCATAGAGAAATCTTTACAATCTTGGCACTCAGATCGCTGGTGGTCAGCCGCAAGGATCTCTGGTTGGTCACCCTTTTCCCATCTGCAAGGAATGTTCCAACCACCCCTCCTTCTTCCTGCCAGGACGATGGCCTGTATATTCAGATTTCCGGGCAAATTCAGCTATAAAAGAGAGACCAAATTGGCAAATTCAGCTAAGGAAGAGAAACCAAATTGGGGATTTGACTGAAACTTCAATTAAGATAAAATGATTGAAACGATGGCAAGTTGATCGGTGGATTACATTTATATATATTATAGTCCTTGTAATTGCAAAAGGTGCTTAAACTAGCTGCCACTCCTTTAGCAACAACTAATGCCAAGGACAGAAACTGCTGACATTAGGCCAACATCTATAATACTGGTAGCTTAGCCTGACGCCTAGACTACTGTACATATATACCAAACAAAAGTACCAAAATTAGGCCAACAGCTATACAGGTTGCTTGGCCTGATGCCTGATCAAGTCCTTACTGAACATATTAGTGCTGAAATTAGATCTGCAGCTACTACTATTAGGTAGGTACGGTAGCATCAACAAAAGTGCTGAAACCATCTAGTCCTAGCTCCCTGATCCATCGCCATCTGACAAAGAGGGTGACGAAGTCTACACAGTCGGCGGGAGCAGCTCCGGCCAGATTTTCTTGGACAGGTCGTAGAGCTCCCTTTCTCGGCGCTTAGCATCAGGCCTCGGGCCACCGTCGACGATCGCCTTCTTGAACTTGTCCTTGAGGTTGTGCACCTTCTTGGAGACCTGGCGGGCGGTGAGGTTTTTCCGCTTCAGGTCGTTGAACCGGCTGAGGATGGCGCGGAGGACCTCGGGCGGACCATCCGGCAGCCGCCCGGACTCGAGGCGCTCGGCGGCAAGCGCGGTGAGGATTTTGAACTCGTCGGGGAAGGGCCACTGCACGTAGCGCTTCGCACGCCTCTTCCGGCAGTTCGCGAGGAGCTCGGCATCGCCATCGGAGGAGGAGGTCAAGTCGACGGGGCCGGCCTTCGAGCCGACCGATGACGACATCTTCCCGCTGCTCGCCTCCTGTTCTTCATCAGAGGAGGAGGACAGGGTGATGACTTCGGGCTTGAAGCCGGCCGACTTCAAGCTGCTCGCCTCCTGTTCGTCATCGGAGGACAGGATGATGACGACATCGATCTTGGAGCCGACCGATGGCGACGAAGCAAACGAGGGCACATCGACAGGCGACCTAAGTCGTGGCAAGGTGGGTGCCATGGCCGACGGAAGGGAAGTGGGGGATTCTGAGTAGGGAGATTCAGACAGACAAGTTGAAGTGGGGAAAGCAATCAAGATCAAGAGCATCAAATCAAAAAAAAAAAAAAAAAAAAAAAAAGCGAGGGCCGGACGGGGGCTGGAGTCGTACCGTACGTCGTCGGAGCCTCGGAAGGCACGGATCGGAGTAGGGGTGTGGTGCTGGTGCCCCCTCTCTCGTCTCCAGCTCTCCCGACTTGGGAGCCTGGATCTGGGAGGAGCCAACGAGGAAGACGAAGAGTCTGGAGCCCTGGACTGGATATATACTGTGATTTGCGATATTTGCTAGAAGTACTCTGGTAATGCACTCGTGGTTGACACATTGCCGCTTGTGTATGCACGGTTTACGAGGTGAAGTGCTGTGAGAAACAAAGGGATGCTCTTCTTTGCTACGGTTACCGACTACTACTTTGGTCTTCTATTCCACTAATGGAGCTGCACTATTGGGCCGTTTTTAAAATAACTTTTTATAACAAGCAAAAATGTAACTAAATTATCTTTTCTCTCTATATTTATTAACTTATCAGCTGGTTTATTAGCCATTTTTAATTATGTTTTTCCTCTAAAAATAGTCATTTTAAACTTATCAGCTGGTTTATAAGCCGATATGTTTTTCTCCTCTGACTTTTTCCCATTCTCCATATAGGTGCAGCGTCCGCGCATGAGCTAGCCTCCATGCTAGGCAAGTCTCGTGGCGACACCCCTCCCTAGCGGTAGCGCCCTGTGGCTTCATGCCTAGCGGCTGCGCCCCCCCTCTCAAGAAAATCCGACATAATCACATATTAGGACCCATAGGCGAGGGAGCCAAGTGAAGCAACTATTTTTTAGATTTTATCCCACCCTAAATCTATGTAAGGGCAGGATTTATAAGTAGTTTTTACATGGAACTATTTCTTTTTATCTTGTTTGGTAAAAAAAGAGAGGCTTCAAATAGATCCATGAGTCTCAGTGGAGCTTTGCCCAAATGAGGCCTTGCTCGTCTTCAAGCCTCATTTGTCGTGCTTCCTAAAACACAGATTTTGTTTTCTGATAAGTGAAATAATCTTAAGTTTGATTAATGAATTTATAAAAATATCAATATTTATATATGTAAATAAGTTTATTATAAAGATTATATTTCATTATTATCGAATGATATCTATCACACATCATAAATGTTAATTTTTTAATCAGACACTGGAATTATTTGATTTTGAGGAGAGAATTTTTTTGGAGCACACGATACACAATCATCATGAGATTTAATGTCGAGTTATAGTTGAGTAATCTTTTTTTTCATTTTGTATACATTTTCTATAAAACTAAGATGACTTCTATAATTTTTTTAAAATATCCTGCACTCCATAGTGGCTTTTATTAAACATGGAACTACCAATTTAGTGTGTCAAAAAAAAACTACCAAGTTAGCGGTAATATCTTTTTTAATGATTAATGGTATCACCAATGGAGATTTTATTTTGTGTCCAAGGATAGCTTAGATTTTCTAGTGATCAAGCCTGATGACTGAGGTTCGATTTCCAACTTACTCCCTCCGTCTCATATCATAAGATTTTTAATGCCATATAAAAAGGATATTCCAGTACTTTTACAATATTTTTTTTAGATTTTTAGATTGTATGGATACTATTTATCAATGTTTTTGAGTGGAATCTAAGTCATTTTACCTCATCACTAATCATATCGCTAATATATGCCATCCTATAATTCTATAGTGTGTTTCTTTATAAATTCAAAACAAGTACTATTCGCCTTTTTGGGTAGAGTTGAATCTCGGTGCTTGAGTGATCCAACTCAATTTATCAATTTTGTTTTAGATTATAAACTTAAAAAATAGATGTCAAAATTAGAAAAAAAAAATTCTGAAATCACTAGTACACAAACCATTTCTGTTAACACTAGCGTTTTATTTCTCTTGGCGGTTTGTCTTTAGAACAACCTGTAGAAATTGGCCCTATTTGTACAAACGGTTCTCTTAAGGAACCGCCAGTAGAAATCGACTATTTCTACTGATGGATTTCTTAAGGAACCGCCAGTAGAAATCAATTTCTACTGGCGGTTCCTTAAGAGATCCGCCAGTAGAAATAGTTTTAAATTAATTTTTTTTGAGTTTTTCAAACTTCCTCGGATGGAGAAACTCCCAAAATAAAAGTTGTACATCTCGAAAAGTTATGAAACTTTGCAGTTGACAACTTTTTCATCTGAAATTATCTCTTTATGGAAAACTATAAATTTGGATTTCAAATTTAAAATCCAAATTTTGTAGATGACCTCGGATGGAGAAACACTCTAAATGAAAGTGGTAGATCTGGAAAAATTATGAAACTTTATAGTTCACCACTTTTTCATTTGAATTCGTTTAGACCCTCAAATATTCAATTTCTCGTCGGGTTTGTATAATATGTGGGGAACAAAAATGACATCTAGACACAAGTGGCGTGTGAGTGGGGTGGTAGAGGGGGAGGTCGCGGGTTCGAACCCCCACGGTCGCGAGTTCGGAGACGGGCGGGCGGGTGCCTCCCCCGGTTCGAAAAATATTTTTGGCCTTTTTAAAAACATTTTTTTTGCTATTTTTTGGGTGTTTTCTGGGTAACAATTTCTATAGGCGGGTCCTTAAGAGAACCGTCTGTAGAAATCGATTTCTACTGGCGGTTTCTAAACAACCGCCAGTAGAAATGACCGATTTCTACTGGCCTCCCGTAGTGGCGGTTCCCCAAAACGCCAGTACAAATGCGTTTGGAACCGCCAGTACAGGACTTTTCTGTACTAGTGAATGTAGAATTAGATATAAAATTGTCTTCGCTAATCTCAAGTTATTTTAACCTTTTAGAAAGTTGGCTTGGCAAATTAATTGAACAATCTTAAACCTTGGGTCTCACAAATTAGTTTTGCCAGGGGCAAAAGCATGAGGTGCCCCACCACACGGCTTAAACAAGGACGTAGAGCATTCTCCATATACCCAACAAGGCATGGTTCAGCGCTCGCGCACCCACACGATTATCCCATTCCTTTCGACCGCCGCGACCCAAGGCTTGCCTCAACCACTTCCAAACTCCAAATATCATAAGGAGAGGGTGGGGTCGGATGCACCACCATGACGGGCACAGACTCACCATGCACTCACTCAGGGTGGGAGAGCAGATTAGTTGCTTTACAGACCGTTAGGTCACAGCATGCATCGACCACCCTTTAGACCGCAAGGCCGCAGGGTACGTCGACCACTGTTCAGACCATTGGGTCATAAGGTGAGGTGACATTTCTTGGGCCACACCACATGCAAAGTCGGAGGGTTGCACCGTAACAAGGCAATAACACAACATAACCTGATGAAGCCAGGGGAATCGTACAATTGCTGCCCAACTCAACGGATGAGGATACGACCATGCTAACCTTGACAAGGGGTGTACGGTCATGCCAAACCCCGGGATGCGTCACATGACCTGAAGCTGACCCCTCCAGGGCTAACAGGGCCCAAGGCACCTGGACCTGTCGATCCATGATAGGGGTCAACACCATAACACGATAGTGATAATGTCGACAATGATCACTCGATCTATAATAGTGTTTATGTTGACTTGGCTGATGATTGTCGCCTCTAACTCCTTGTTTAAGTAGTCCCCTCCAATGCCCTCATATGTGAAAGTAGGAGTTCTACTCCTAGTAGGATTCTACACTCAATTTTTAATAGAACTAGAACTCCTAATAGCACACCTCTCTTGACCCTGGTCCATGTAGGATACAAGTCACCATACAACATTACTTGTGAGCTGTACTATACGCCTGGCACAACACTGTCGCGGTTGCTAGCCGTAGCTATAGTCGTGGCGACAACTCTGTTTTAAGCCATGCACAAGCTCATGAAACAGGATCTGAACAACTGAGATAAAAGGGGAAAAGAGAGTGAATAGTTGATGAAGATGAAGATAATGGGTGAAGTAAGAACGAGAGCTGCAATGTTTGCTTTCTAAATAAAAAAAAAAACGAAACCAGCTAATGTTTTGGTGACCGGTGACTTTTTTTTGGGTGACATGCTTTTCCTATTGTTAAAGAATTTACTAGGAATATATGCCACCATGACAATAGGTGGGACCATCTTCCAAACTATAACTAGAAAATAGATGAGTTTCCCAAAGATTATAGAATCTCACCTTAGGAATACCAATCTTCTTTTAAAAAAAAGTCGTAAGAAAAAAAGGCAATAGTAGGGAAACCATAGTATATTTGTCTTGGTGTTGGAGAAAACCATAGTTTAGTATATTAATATTGTCTTGGTTTTGGTGGCGGTTGAAAATAGCATCATAGTATGTGCTTTCCAAGCTATCTAAGCTTTCATTTGTTAAATAAATAAAATGTAGCCCGCTACTTGGCCTTATTTAGTTTATTTCAAACCAATATATAAAAGTGTCTCCGGACGCATGCTGTAAATTGTTCATACATGTACGGCTAAACAAAAAGTATTGGTCCTGTGTGACAATATATGTCAGATAATAAAGTATAGTGTAACAATTATTTGGCAGCGGAGATTATCATTACACCGCTCATGTGGGAAAAACTATATTGGACATGCATATGTGTTATTTCTCGTACATAATTAATTATTGTCATCTAATGTGTACTAGAATTCTATGTTTTCTTCTGAACGGGTAGAGTTAGGATCCCTCTAATTTATTCTCTGAAATCTTGCACTAGCTAGGGGTAAGTATATTTTAGATCATCTCTAATTTACCCAAAAACTAAAATGATATGTTTTCTGGATTTCGGACGAACACAAAACAGTAGTACGTGCTATTTACATGAGCACCGCAGCGCCACCACACAGAGAGCAGGGCCGGGCCGGGTGGCGGGCGCTGCGCACGAGGGTTCGCGTTCTCTCTACTACTCACTAGTACGACGACATGTATGGTCATTGCCTCGTTAGTAAGCAAAAACGTACTACCACTTACCCAATAATAATGCAGGACAGCAGGGACGGCCTTCCTCTTCGTCGATGAGCTGCACGTACGGCCAAGGGGTTTCCGATGAGATACATCGCACCTTACATGTCCATATCACATCCAGAGGTAGATAATTTCTTCTTTTGCGCGTGCAACACATACACAGCCTAGCTCCTCTTTCTTACGCTCCGTGCATGCGATCTTTTCTTGACATAGGAGACCGTTGGAAAAAAACAAATTAATTTCAAATATATGAAATTCAAATACATTTTTTGTTGGATAAATGATTTTAAATGAAGATTGTTAAACTGCAAAGTTGTATTATAACACTTTGAGATATTTAAAAAATTGGTTTTTGTTATTTTTTTCAATCTGAGGCTGTTTAAATGAAGATTGGTTTTGGTTATTTTTCAATCTGAGGCTGTTTAAAAATTCAAAAAAGTGTTACACCCATTTTTAATTTAGAGATGAATATAGATCCAGCAGTCTCTTCAAAACGATTTTTAGAGCTGGCTATATAGATCTAGCAGACAACAAATTTTTATATTATAGACGGCTGGATCTAATTAAAGCCTCTTCTAATTAAAGAAAGGGGCATTCGTAGAAGTGTCTAGAAATACCAGAAATAATCCCTTGCAGATGTATCTGTGAAGGCAGCTATATCTAGCAGAGTGGTCGTTGTTCACACACTGTTAGTATAATTTGATCGGACATGTTTGGGACCGCTTTCAATTGATTCGATATAATCATCGTATGGTAGGATTTTCTTTGGTTTTTTATGTGCTAAGCTCTTTTTTTTTGTTGTTGTTGTTTTGCCTTGCTTGTCCCTCTTTGTGCATGCTTACTTATATTAATTATATCTAAGATCTAAGCGCCTCCTCCTTAATCCTTTAGACGATGGATAGGATAGCTTCATCACGAAGGTAGCTGGACGGCATGTCGATCGCAGAGGTTTGATCCGCCTGCCCGTACGTACGGATTCCTTGTGCATCTCATGCATGCACACGCAGGTGATCTATCTATTTTCACAGAGATTTGACACGTCCTCCGAGCGTGTCTAGATCGATCGCACCCTCGCGTTGTTGGCTGAGTTGGTCTGTAGTGTGTCGTTTTTGTAGCCAATGAATATAATTAATGCATTGGTGGCATGCATATATACGTACGTGTTTCAATTCCTTCGTTGGTTGTTATTGGTTCTAATAAAAATATAACAAGCAGTGAAGCCTTTTAATTTGTCTCGTGATCAGGGGTGTCGTCGTCCGTCGTCGGCATCGCATCAGGGGGATTGCAGGATCACGTTCGAGCCGCGTGACGATGCATGCATGGCGATCGAGCTCCAAGACGACCACACTGCACGGCCACGACATCAAGGCGGCTACCTACAGCGGCTACTACAGTGTGCCACAGCACAGCTGGTGGAAGATGAGTAGCAGTGGTCCCGGGCGGTCTCCCCTGGGGCCGGCCGGATTGCATGCATGCATGGTTTGTTTTGTCTTGTTATTCATGTCTGGGTTAGGCTATCCGCACTCATCATCCTCTATACTCATCCTCTAAAGAGAATATTCTAGTCTGGTCATCAAGATTCTCTCCCCTATACTACTTTCTTCCGCATCCGTCCATACTCTATAGCATCCTCCATCCATCACGGGCCCACTTGTCAGCCTTTTTTTTTTATTAAAAGCACCGCCCACCTGCCACCGCCTCCTTCCCTCACGTTCTCTCTCCCACTTCAGTTTCTTCCCTTCCCATTCTCGCCGCGAAGCGGGCGGGAGATCGAGGCGACGGCGGCCTTGGCGGCCGAAGGGCGGGCGGCCGGGCGAAGGGCGACGCGCCGCTCCCTGGCGGGGCGGCCGAGCGAACGCCGGTGGTCCCGGGCGCCGCGAACGGCGTAGTGGAGCGCCGGGCGGTGTGGTGGCGGGCGCGCCCGCGCACGCGGGCGGGCGAGAGTGGCGCGGCCTCTCCCCCCCCGGCGAAGCGCAGTCCGGGCGGGCTTGGCGCAGGCAACGCGCTCGCGGCGGCGAAGCGCCAAGGGCGCAGTTGGGCGCCCCGCGCCTTTCTCCCCGCGGCTCCCGGGCGGCGTTTTCGGCTCCCTTCTCTCTCCCGGCGCAGCTGCTGCGCTGGCGCGGCGCTTCAGCGTCGCGGAGGCAAGCCCGTGTGCAGCGGAGGGAGTGCGCGACGGCCGGGCGAGCTCGCGCCCCGCGGCGGCTGGGCGAAGCGAGCGCGCGGCCGGGCGAACGCGGCTTCGGCGCACATCGGCCGGGCGGCGGAGGGGCGTCTTGCGGGCGGCCGTGTGAGCCAGCGCGGCTGTCGAGCCTTGGGCGGCCGGCGGGCAGCTGGGCGACCTCGGCGAGCCGTCCTCCGCAGCGGGCCCATCTCCCTCTCCCTCTCCCCGCCCTCTCCCACCTTCTCCTCCCCGGCAGGCGAGCTCGGCGCTGCGGCGGGTGGGCTCCAGCGGCGGAGGGAGCTCCGCGGCAGCCGGGCAAGCTCAGGCTGGCCGGGCGAGGTCGCCTTGGCGGGCGTGGTCCTTGTGGGGCTGAGCTGAGGCACGCAGAGGCGCTACTTGAGGCGCCGTTAGGGGCGCTTCGGTGTCAGCCTTGAGGAGCTTCGGCGTGCGGGCAGCCCGGCCTTGGCCCGGCGGCGCCTCCACCTGCACCCGGCGCGGTCTCTCTCTCCTCCTCGGTTGTGGCGAGGTGGGGCCGGCACGGGCCATAGCGCCGGCCGCTATTCCCCCATTCTTCCCGGACGGAGCAAGCGATTCCGGACGATGTGGCATCTTCCCGGACAGCGCTGCGGCGAATCGGTCCGCCATGCGTTCGTTCCGGACGGTGGTACCGGACCCAGTGCAGATAGTCTTATTACTGTATTATGGAGAGCAACGTGCCGTGCATGCTGCTCCCAGCCAACGCTAGCAGCTAGGCTACCAACCGCCACGGTCTCGATCCATGGGTGATGCATAGGATCGATGCATGCGGCCGGCGGTGCGGGCGTGCGGCGGACATATCAAATCAAGATATATTCAGGCGGCCGGGCGGCGGCTGCAGAGGTTGCCAACTGCGCGCGGTAGCGGTGGTGTGATCAGCCAGCAGCTAGCTAGCTGTGCCTCGCTAGCTCTTGCGATTCCATGCGTGGATCCCGATCGATACACTACTACAAAAAATCTTTTGCAAGGCACTTTGAAATAGGTCTTGGAGGCGGTTAGACCCAAAAACCGCCTCGGTTAATATCTGTGATTAACCGAGGCGGTCGCTCTTCATTAACCGAGGCGGTTGCAATAAACCGCCTCGCAAAATCGATTAACCGAAGCGGGCAACTTAAAATAACCGTCTCGGAAAATAGTCTATTTTTCGAGGCGGTTGTCTTAACGCAACCGCCTCCTAAAATCGATTTATGGAGGCGGGCAACTATAAAGGCCCGCCTCCAAAAAGGTTGAGGCCCAATTAGCCCAGGTGAGGCCCAATAGCTGTCTATGCTATAAAAGCACGAAGTTAGGGTTTGCACTCAGTCATTTCTCTTCCCTTCCCTCATTCTCACCAGATCGAGCGGGCGCGGCTTCCCTCCCTTTCCCTCGGCCCGGCGGCGGCGCGCGACCCACCTCCTCCCTGCACCGCTCCTCCTCCCCCAAGCGTTGGCGCAAGAAGGCGGCCTCCGGCAAGACGGCTGGAGCCCTCCAGGCGCCGCGCCTGGCGGGAGCCCTCAGCGTCGGCGCCGGAAGCGGCTCCAGCGTCGGCGCGCGAAGCGGCTCCAGCGGCGGGCGAGGGCCCGCACGGCGGGAGCCCTCCGGCGGCAGGCGGGGCTGGCTTACCGCGATGGCGCGGGCCGGGCGGCCTCTAGCGGCGGTGTGGGCGGTGGGACGGCTTTGCCTGCCGCGGCTGCCGGCCTCAAGCAACCGAGGAGCGGCGGCCATCGTTCCAAGAAGGTATGCCTCATCGCTCTCTCTCTTGTTTCGTGGCATGGAGGTCGGATCCATCCCTCACCATCTCCATCCCTACTTCGCAGATCGACGACGACATCTCCAGCCCTGCGGCGGATCCCAGAGGCGGATCCGCTCTCTCCCGCGGCGAGGGGCCGGATCCGGCGGTGGATGCCCGATCCGGCGGCGGCAGCGACGACACGGAGATCCGGCGGCGGCGGCCGTGGCGGCGGCGCGTGGATGGGTTCAGCGGGCCTGTGGATGGGCTCGCCGGGCTTATCCACGGATTTTTCTTTTTTTTTTTTTTCATGGGATTTACCGGGCGGGAGGCAAACCGCCTCGGAAAATGTCACATTAACCGTGACCTTCGATCCGAGGCGGTTGCAAAAACCGTCTCGGTAAATCCTTTTTGCCCGCCTCGGTAAAGAATTCTGTAGTAGTGATACCCTCCAAAGCCAATGCTAATTTGTACTGCTAGTACGGGAGTAATTAATAATAGAATGGTTAATGTAGATCTCGCTACTCGCTTCAACAGAGTGGGCAAATAATCTGGAGAGTATGCCATCACACGGCATTGGCAGTCAGAGGCAGCAACTCAGCAGCGGTCATCATCAGTACCCGTTTGCTTCTTGTCAGCGGCGACGACCAGCGATCGATACACGGCCTTGCAACCTGCCGGCACAGCTCACAGCAGCGGCAGGGTTTCTGTGAGGACCCACCCTGCAAGTGGGCCTTTTTGTGTGAGATTGAGGCGTGAATTCATATATGCAATGTATGAACCCCAGACCCCTACTAGTGCACGCGAGCGGTCATTTTTGTCTGATTCGGTTGTGTACTGTATTTGTGGAACAAAGGAATTAATGAGTCAGATTTCACGGAATATGAATACTAGGATTTTTGGCAAAGGTGCATTCCAGTTGTTGCAAAATATGAAGTGTACATGATCTGGTTTTGGTCATTCTTCAATCTGAGGTCGATTGAAAATTAAAAATTTAATATGCTGCATCTCACATCAGATATAGTACCGTACGTACGTTGTCGGAGCCTCGGAAGGGGATCCAGCAACGGCGAGACCGTGCGGGCGCCTACAGTGGGCGGTGGCGGACGGTGGCAGGCACGGATCGGAGTAGCGTTGGCGGCGCGGCGACCAACGGGGTGGCGCCCCCTTCTCTCCTCTCCAGCTCTCCCGACTTGGGAGCTTGGATCTGGGAGGAGCCAACGAGGAAGACGAAGAGTCGCTTGCCTGGACTGGATATTATACTAGTATTTGCGATATTTGCTAGAAGTACTCAGGTAATGCACTCGTGGTTGATCCATTGCCCCTTGTACGCACGGTTTACGAGGTGAAGTGCTGCGAGAAACACAAGGGATACTCGGTTCCTATTTCGATCTTCTATTCCACTGGTGGAGGTGTACTATTATTGGATGATTTGTAAAATAGTTTTTTATAACAAACAAAAAATAACTAAATTATCTTCATGTTCACTTTAGTTAAAAAGTCATTTCAGTTTATTAGCCAATAGTATTTTCTTCTCCCAGAAAGTTAGTTGTTTCAACAGTGCTTTGGCTTATCAGTTGACTTATAAATTTTGCCGAACAGCTTCTTTATATTTATTAGCTTATCAGCTGGCTTATTAACCATCTTCAACTGTGTTTTTCTCTTAAAAAACAGTCGTTTTGAGCTTAACAGCCAACTCATAAACCGATATATTTTTCTTCTCTTTCCATGCACGCAGTGCAACTACCTTTTCCCATTCTCCGCATAGGTGCAGCGCCCGTGCATGATCTAGCCTACATGCTAGGCATGCCCGGTGGCGACACCCCTCCCTAGCGGTAGCACCCACGTGACTTCATGCCTAGCGGTCGTGCCGTCTTTTTTGCAATTTGGCCCTTTTTTTGAAAGTTTTTCATAAATACGTCCCTGCTCTTATATATCTGTGTATGCCTAGCGGTCGTGACTTGTCTTAGCCTTTTTAGTGCTATTGTATGGACTACATGTTGCTTGAATGGCTTGATGAATGTGGTATGAGATTGTGGAGATATATATCTGTGTTTGTGTACATATTGTATTGGGATCATATATTTTTATCAAATTTGTGTATGGATTGCATGAAAATATAGGGGAAACTCCGCCGAATTTTTTTATAAAATGCAAATCTGTGATGGTAAATGGATTGCATGAAAATATTAGTCCTTACACAAATTTTCAAAATGTATCTGTGATGGTAAATGGATTGTATGGATTGCATGAAAATTGAGTATCTATGCATCATGATTTCAAAATGTAATATCAAAACAAAAAAATACTACAACAGAAAATGGATTTCATACGAACAATACATTAATCCAAATACAATAGTCCACTACAATATTAAAATGCCAGTGCATCACAACACAAGGGAAAGTGCAACGAATAAAATTGTCCATAAATAAAACATAAAGTCTACATAATGCAACGAGGCTACTTTTCCGTCCATAGAATTCTCTTGAGTGCAACGCGCCACTTTCCCTTCCTCTCGGCATCGGGATTCTCTTCCAATGCTGCTTTTGCTCGGGCGAGCACGCTCAAGCTTCCTCTCCCTTTCCTCCTTGTACTCAGCAGCCCTCCTCCTTTCCTCCTCTTCTTTGTGCTCCTTCTCTGCTGCCTCCTGTCGGCGTCTCCTCTCAAAAACTTCCCTATCCTCATCCTCCCACTTCTTCAACACAACCCTAGATAATGCTTGTCCTTCTCGCTAATCTCAGTGTCTATCCATTGCTCAAAACAACAAAGCGGGGGAGGGGTCTACAAAAAATTCCAAAAAATTACAACATTAGTGATATACAACATCAAAACATGATAGAATTATATACTACAGTGTTAACTAACCATCAATCCAATGCGGATTTGACAAGGCGTCGGTTCATATGCATAATTAGCACACATCCAATACCGCTGTCCATATGTTTCCTTCTCAACACACTTGTCCACTTTGCAAGGATCACCACAGTAACACATCGGAGCGGGAACACCATTAGGCAGTGGCAATCGTTCGAAGGCATTTGGTGGTGGCCTAGTAAACGTTCTATAATACACACACATATATAAATTACTAAACACGACATATTATAAGAACACAATTAACAAATCCAAATAGTTTACCTTGGCTTACTAGATTTCCCACGCCTAGGCATCCTACGGTTCAATAATACACATATCATTACTTCATCTAACCCTAACTACCAAGATATCTAATTATCAAAATGCACATAGTATAGTTCAAACTAATCCAAAAAAATTGAGGAAGAGATAGAGGATACCTTTCTCCCAAAGATTAATGGATCAAATCCAAGTTTAAGGTTGAAAATGACGATCACAGATGAGAGGCGAAGTGAGGAGAGAAAAAACACAAAACCAACTACGAAGAAACAACGGAGGTCTCAGGCAGGACAGCTTGGTTGGGTTATAAGCTAGGACGTCGGCGCCAAGATCTATGGCTCCGAGCTCGGAGTCAACAACGCTGGCTCCGAGCTCGGCGCCGAGATCTACGGCTCCGAGCTCGAAACCAACACCATTGGCGCTGATCCCCCTGCCACATCAGCGCCACGGTGGACGGCATGCCGAGGCCAAGGCGCCAATTACCTTGGCGCCGAGGCGTGTTAGGTCGACGCCAATAATGATGGCTCCGAGGTCGGGGTCTATTTTTTGAAATGAAACGAGCAGGGGCGTATTTGTGAAAAACTTTCAAAAGAAGGGCCAAATTGCAAAAAAGACAGGCGGTCATGTCCCCTCCCTAGGTCAAGGAAATCCGACATAATCACATGGTGGGACCCACAAGCGAGAAGCCAAATGAAGCTACTATTTTTAGCTCTGTCTCACCCTAAATCCATGTGAGGGTAGGATTAAATGGCAAAAAAGGGGCTTCAAACAGATCAATGAGCTCTATTTCGTTTTATCCTGTTTGGCAAAAAAAGGCCTCAAATAGATCTATGAGCTCTTGGTGGAGCTTTACCAAATGAGACCTTACTCGTCTTCAAGCCTTGCTATCGTGCTTTCTAGAACATAAATTTTGCTTTCTAATAAGTCAAATAATCTTAAGTTTGAGTAATGAATTTATCAAAAATATTAATATTTATATATGTAAATAAGTTTATTACAAAGAATATATTTCATTATTATCCAATGATATCTATCACGCATTATAAATATTAGTATTTTTAATCATACCTAGAATTATTTGATTTTAAGGAGAGAATTTTTTAACACAATGGAAGTACACGATACACAATCATCTTGAGATCTAATTTCCAAGTTATAGTTGAGTAATCTTTTTTCCATCTTCTATACACTCCAAAGCGGCTTTTATTAAACATGGAACTGTCCAGTTAGCGGTAATATATTTTTTAATGAAAAATGGTATCACCAACGGACATTTTATTACGTGTCTGATGATAGCTTAGATTTTCTAGTGATCAAGCCTGATGACTGAGGTTCGATTTCTAACTTACTCCCACATCCCATATCATAAGATTTTTGTTGCCCTATACAAAGGATATTCGAGCACTGTACAATGTTGTTTTACATTATATCGATACTATTTATCAGTGTTTTTGAGTGGAATCTAAGTCATTTTTACCTCATCACTAATCATATCGCTAATATGCTATCCTAGAATTCTATAGTGTGTTTGTAAATTCAAAACCAAGTACTACTTGCCTTTTTACATAGAGTTGAATCTCAGTGCTTGATTGATCCAACTCAATTTAGAAATTTGGTTATATGTTATAAACTTAAAAAAATAGATGTCAAAATTAGGGAAAAAACTATTCTAAAATGCAAAATTGAGTATAAAGTTGTCTCCGCTAAACTCAAGTTGTTTTAACCTTTTAGAAAGTTGGCTCGACAAATTAATTAAACAATCTTAAACCTTAGGTCGTCACAAATTAGTTTTGTCTGGGGCAAAAACAAGAGGTGCCCCACCATATGGCCTAAACAAAGAGGTAGAGCACCCTCCACATACCCAACAAGGCATGGTCCAGCGCTCACGTGTACCCACTCGATTATCCCATTCCTTTCGACCGCACAACCCAAGGCCTGCCTCGACCACTTCCGAGCCCAAATATCTTAGGGAGGGTGGAGTCAGACACACCACCATGACGGGACGCGCACTCACCTCGTGCACCCACTCAGGGCGGGAGAGGACATTGGTTGCTTTAGAGACCGCTAGGTCATGGCATGCATCGGCCACCCTTCAGACCGCAATGCCACAGGGTACGTCGACCACTATTCAGACTATATGGTCATAAGGTGAGGTGACATTTCTTAGGCCACACCCTACATAGAGTCAGAGGGTTGCACCCTAACAAGGCAGTAAGACAACATAACCTGATGAAGCCAGGAATCGTATAATTGCTGCCCGAATCGACGAATGAAGATACGACCGTGCCAACCTAACAAGGGGAGTACGGTCATGCCAAACCCCGGGATGGGTCACATGACCTGAAGCTGACTCTCTCCAAGCCAATAGGGCCCAAGGCACCTGGACCTGCCGATCCATGGTAGGGGTCAACACCACAACACGGTAGCGATAATGTCGACAATGATCGCTCGATCTGTAGTAGTGTTTATGTTGACTTGGCTAATGTTTGTGGCCTCTACTCCTTGTTTAAATAGTCCCCTCCATGCCTCCATACGTGAAAGTAGGAGTTCTACTCCTAGTAGGATTCTACACACTCAATTCTTAATAGAACTAGAAATCCTAATAGCACACCTTTCTTGAGCCCTAGTCCATGTAAGATACAAGTCACCATACAACTATACGCCTGGCACAAAACTACCGTGCTTGCTAGCCATAGCCATAGCTGTGGTGACAACTCTGTTTTGGAAAGGGCCGGGAAAAAGAGAGTGAATAGTTGATGAAGGTAATGGGTGAAGTAAGAACGAGAGTTGCGGCGTTTGCTTTCTAAATAAAAAATTGAAACCAACTAATGTTTTGGTGACCGGTGATTTTTTTGGGTGACCTGCTTTTCCTACTGTTATTAAAGAATTTACTAGGAATATATGCCACCATGACAGTAGGTGGAACCATCTTCCGAACTATACCTAGAAAATACATGAGTTTCCCAAAGATTATAGAATCTCGCCCTAGGAATACCAAATCTTCTTTTCTTTTAAAAAGTCGTAAGAAAAAAGAGCAATAGTAGGGAAACCATAGTATATTTGTCTTGGTTTTGGGAAAACCATAGTATAAATAGTATATTGTCTTGGTTTTGGTGGCAGTTGAAAATAGCATCATAGTATGTGCTTTCCTAGCTATCTAAGCTTTCATTTGTTAAATAAATAAATAAATAAATATGGCCCGCTACTTGGCCTTATTCAGTTTATTTCAAGCTAATATATAAAAGTGTCTCTGGACGCATGCTGCAAATTGTTCATATATGTACAGCTAAACAAAAATATTGATCCTGTGTGACATGTAAGACAATTTCTGTCATTATACCGCTCGCGTCGGAAAAAATGTACTGGACATGCACATGTGTGTTATTTCTCGTACATAGTTAATTAAAAATGTACTGACATGCACATGTGTGTTATTTCTCGTACATAGTTAATTATTATCTTTCTAATAATTTATACTAGAATTCTATGTTTTTTGGGCGAAATAGCCGTTTTGGCCCTTCAACTATCGCCGAAGGCTCAAATTGGCCCCTGAACTATCAAAACGGCCATTTTGGCCCCTGATCTTATTGTTTTCGACCCAATGTCATCCATTTGCCTATTTTGCTAGACATTTGGACAGATGAACATGCAAAAAGACGATTCTGCCCCTCCTTAATTTCTTTTCCTATTGGCCGATCACGGCGTTTCTCTCCGTTCATGGACGCGGCTCCAAGACCGCCCCACCGACGAGCCTCCAGGGTTCGCCCCATAGCTGCGCCTCCACGACCGCCCTGGCCTCCACGGGTGGATGGGGACAGAGATCGATAGGATGGGGACAGAGAGAAACGGAAATAAGGCAAACGCCGTGAGAGGCCACAAGGTAAAGAAAATAGAGAGGGGCAAATTTGACTTTTTTTTGCGTGCCCTCTGTCCACGTGGTGAGCAATCGTGGTGAATGGATGAGATTGAGCTGAAATCAAAAGATCGAGGGCTAAAGTGGGCGTTTCGATAGTTCGGGGCCCAAATTGAGCCTTACACGGTTGTTGGGGGGCCAAATTGGCTATTTCGCCTTTTTTCTGAACAGGCAAAGTATTTAGGATCCCTCTAATTTATTCTCTGAAATCTTGCACTAGCTAAGAGTACTATGAAGTATGTTTTGGATCATCTCTAATTTTACCCAAAAGAGCTAGAATGGTATGTTCTCTGAATTTCGGACGAACGCAAAACAGTAGTACGTGCTATTGACATGAGCACCGCAGCGCCACCGCAGAGCCGAGGGCCGGGCCGGGCGGCGGGCGCTGCGCACGGGGGTCGCGTTCTCCAGTGTACGTACTCACTAGTACCGACGATATGCATGGTCATTGCCTCGTGGGTAAGCAAGCAGAGCAGGCCTGACAAAGAGAAGCAGTGAGCCAGTGACGTCATTGATGATGGCCAGTGGCACCGACCGGAGGCCTTCGTCTTCCTCGATGCGCTGCACGGCCAGGGGGCTGGCCCGATCGAGATACATGGCACACCGTACATGTTCACATCACATCCAGAGGTAGTTTTGCGCGTGCAACACATACACAGCCTAGCTCCTCTTTCTCGTGCATGTGACATATTATTTTTAACATAGGAGCATATATATACCAGTAGCTAGTTCTCCCTCCATCCACAAATAAATACACACCTCTCTTTTCGAGGAGTCAAATTTTTTAAAATTGCATTGACTACAAATATATCAAATAATATTAACATTTATATATACAAATAAATATATTATGAAAGTATATTTCATGCTCAATCTAAGGATACATATTACATATAATAAATATTAGGATATTTTTATATATATTTGGTCAAATTTAAAAAAAATTGACTTATCAAAAGAAACGAAAGTATAATTATTTATGGACGGAGAGAGTAGCTACTAGCGTAGTACCTTTATTTATTTGCATGCGGCTGCTAGTATTTATAGTGATAGGAAAAATTAATTCTTTTTTTGCCATGTATGCATAAATTAAATGGCAATTTGTAGTTTCATGCATGGCTACCACAGAATGATTAAGTAGCTCTTCAATACTGCATTGCATTGTTACTTCACTACTAATGAAAGCATTCTTAGAAGCGAGCAATTGGGAAGAAGACCCTAGCGGCAGCCACGTGCGGATCCCAAATCACAAATCATGTGAAAAAAAAAAAAACACGATCACGGGGGCATGTACCCGTGACGTACGGCCTCACTCACATGTATCTTACTATTACTAATTAGAGGCTCCAACGGAGGCTCCACGCTAATTCTCACCAGATGCGCTTAGAAAAAAAGATAAATGCTAGAAATTCTCACGTTATTCAGAAATATCCAACCATCAATCGAAATACTCTAGGCATCCATAACCATTAGATCTATTTTATTTTCTAGAAAATTACCCACATTTGCCATTATAAATTAAAACGTTGATTAATATTCTATTTTCAAGGAAAAAGCCTTGACCATGCGGAGAGAAAAAAAGCGTTGGCCGTTCCGCGAAAAAGCATTCACAGTTAGTTATTATATTACTAATAAAAATACGGCCATACGCCCACGTCTATGGTTAGATAAAATGTGGAGGCAATCAAATTGAAGGATTAATTAATAAAGAGCCTAACTGCCTGAGGCCTCCAGGTTCCATCGACACGAATCACAGGGCCCTCCACCGCTTGATCTAATGTCTATAGGTACTACTGAATATTGGAGGAGTCCTAATATTCACGTCACTAATAAAAGATTGACGTGTCCACGTCACATGGTAATACGTTATTCAAATATCATATTAGTTCAATACTGCCGTTCATAGTTAGCTAATTAAAATATATCATTAATAAAAAACATAAGTATTAAAAATCATATTATCGAAATTCACAATTAACTAATAAAATATTACATGAGTTGGATCTTATTAATCACATCACTTGGCAACAAATTATTAAAATATCACATGTGTAGTAACGACATTCATAGTTAGTTAATAGAATATAAGTACTAATAAAACAAATGTATGTATTAATATCAGACGAGTAATGTATTAATAGATCATCATCATATGCTTACTCCGTCCTAAAATAAACGCATGTTCCACTTTTTTGAGGAGTCAAATTAAATTTGACTAAACATATATAAAAAAGTACATTTGTAGCTCTAATATTTTTAATATAAAATTACATTCTATGTTGAATCTAATAACACTTATTATTCTACATTAGTACTAATATATTTTTATATATATATTTGACCAATATTTAATAGATTAATTTTTTTATAATAGATTTAACTCTGTAGGAAATGAAAAGTGTGTTAACTTTGGACCGAAGACAATATGTAGTACTCGCTAAGTCCATGGTTAGTTAATCTATTAATAGAAAATATAATGGAAGATTAATATGTTAATTAAATATGAGAGACAACTAAACAAAATGTTACCTGTTGGATTATTTTATTATATATAAATAAAGAGGAGGCAATTTTCATCAACCACTCGCAAAATGAAATTAACTTTTCAAATTTCCATCTGAATTATGCACCTCTGCCATGTAGAACTATAATTCAATATAACTCATAAATTTGTGTCAAAATTAACCACATATGTCACTAACAGGATAATATAAAGTAAAAATTTTGATTATCTAAATTATTCACCTTTACTATTATAAAAAAAATAAATATAAATACCTATAAATCTACGTGTAAACACTAAAATTTTTATTGCAAATAAATTAATAATCATTGTCTCTTAAATAAGTTTATTACATGTTGACTAAAGTATTATTCCATATAGCAATCTATTTTAAAATAAATAAAATAACTCTAAATCTATGTGTAAATAATATTGTTAGTTATCACGATAAATAAATTAATAACTACTGTTATTTAAATATTTGTATTATTTATTGATTAAAACATTGTGTCCTCACAACAGTACTACATGATATGTAATTTTTTATACAATAAATTTAACATTTTGATTGTTGTTGGCCGAGCTGTAATGTCTTTTTATTCCATTGTTAAATAATATCATAACCATTGTTATTTAAATATGTGTATTATATATTGATTAAAACATTGTGTCCTCACAGCAGTACTACACGATATGTAATTGTTTTATACAATAAATTTAACATTTTGATTGTTGTTGTCCAAGCTGTAATGTCTTTTTATTCCATTGTAGTAGCTAGAGTGTAGCCTAAAATATATACTATTTTTTTAGAAAAAATAGATATTATACAAACACTTGAATCCTCTGGAGATCAACATATTGATTGCGAGGACATGCAATTAATAAACATGAACCGACATCTTATAAAAAATCTTAAAAAACACTACAATGACCAAAAATATTTTCTATCCTTACGTGTATTCTAGAAATATTAAGATAACTTAAGATAGAATGCATAAGACCAATGCACTCTTACTTTATTTCTAATGACTTTCAACCATGTGATTTGAGGTGGTACCTTATAGTATAATGCACTATGTATATCACACGATGGAGGTAGTATGTCCAGTCTATACCTATAACTAACCAATCTATTCTCTGAATTTGGCTGCAAGAATCGAGAAATAAATCTATCCAATGGTGATGCAAGTAAATCACACCAAGAAATATGGACTACAAACAAAGACCAGCAATGTTTCATTGACACATTGATGCACAATGCAGGCACATGCGACTTTGAAAAGTTGAAACTACAATGACATTGCTGAGATGAACAAGGTTACTGATGCCCTCCCTTTCTTCTACATGTAACTTTTTCATTAAATACTACTTTCATTAATACAAGGATACTATTAGTGTCATGATATCTATTGATGATGTATATAGCAAAAGCTATATTGGAGAGAACATCATGTTATGAATCTTTATCACATCCAGTTCTCAATCATGTTATTGATTTTAAATTTTAGGTGAACTAACATTTTAATATTGTTATGTACAAAGTTCCAAAACTAAAGAGGGACATGGAATACACCCATATACTATACAAAATCAACTATACTAGGACAAAACAAACGAAAACACCCGACCATAGAATCGAACTAATGTTACATCATTAGTTGTGCCATGACCACGCTTTCATTCATGCCAATACTAAATCTATACATGTGTGTAACTCTATATTCAAATCAAAGTAAATCATGTGAAGTGATTTTTATAAGTTAATATATATTAAATACGGATTTTTATTGCTTAAGTATCTCAAAAAGATAGTCCGTGCGGGAGCACGGGTTGATGGACTAGTTAATAAAAAGAAAATCCAAATTCTTTGATAGTCCTTTGCCGAATACGATTTGATTTTGATTTTGATTTTGATTTTATTTTATCTTGTGTCTCTAACCAAACAGGAATTCTTTCTCCATAAGTACCATGCCGGAATTCTTTCTCCATACATTAATATCTAAAAACATGGACATGTGAGGGCTCGGGGCCGACAATAGTACGAGCCATGATAAGCCCTTTTTTTTTTTTTGCCTTGCTTGTCCCTCCTTGTGCATGCTTACTTGTATCATCTATGATCTAAGCGCCTCCTCCTAATCCTTTAGATGATATATGGATAGCTTAATCACGAGAAGGTTAGCTGGACGGCATGTCGCAGAGGGTTCGATCCGCTGGCCTGTACGTACGGATTCCTTGTGCATCATGCATGCAGCAGGGTATATGTATCTATTTTCACAGAGATTTGACGACACGTCGTCCAAGCGTGTCTCGATCCTTGGTTGAGTTGTTGGCTGAGTTGGTGTCGTTTGTAGCCAATGAATATAATGAATTGATTGGTGGCATGCATGCATATATATGTACGTGTTTCAATTCCTTGGTTGGTTGTTGGTTATAATTAAATTAAATATGTATAAAAATATGTATAACAAGTCAAGCCTTTAATTTGTGTCGTGATGCATGTCATGGATCGATATGATCAGGGGGGTTGCAGGATTTCTTGGGCACGATCGATCGAGCCGCGTGATGCATGCATGGCGAGCGAGCTTGGATTGGAAGACGAGCACTGCACGCCCACCACGATCAAATTAAATAAAGGCGGCGGCTACCTACAGCCGCGGCTAATACAGTGTGTACCGTGTACGTACGTGCAGCCGCCGCTAGCTGGTGGAAGACGAGAGCGGCAGTAGTCCCGGGCGGTCTCCTCTCCCCTGAGGCTAGCTGGGGCTGGCCGGATTGCATTGCATTGCATGGTTCACAACTTGTGGAGCGAATATAATTGAACGTAGTACTACTGTACTTGTGTTTCGTATTAATCAGTACTGGAGTAGTAGTAATTCACTAGGAACGTACGTACTCCTTACTGTATGTACTACTAGCTAGTACACTCCTATAGTGCATGTTTAGGTACATGCATGCATCAACGCCACGGTCTCGATCCAGGGTCAGGATCGATGCATGCGACCGGTGCGGCAGACACCTCAAATCAGCTAGCTAGCAGCTAGGAGTAGCTAGCTGCCTCGCTAGCTCTTGCGATTCCTCCTCGATCCCAGTAGTACTCGATCGCTCAGCAGCGGTCAGTATGCCATCACACGGCATCTTTTAAACTTGCAGTCAGATGCAGCGGTCATCAGTGCTTCTTGTCGACGGCGACGACCAGCGATCGATACACGCCTTTTTGTGTGAGATGAGGCATTGTAGAGCACGCGCGCGAGCGGTTCTTTTTGTCTGATTCGGTTGTCCTGTAGTATTGTGGAACAAAGGAAAGATTTCACGGAATATATGAATAGTAGGATTTTTGGCAAAGGTGCATTCCAGTTGTACCAAAATATAAAGTGTACATGATCTTGTTGTACTACATACTGCTTTTCTCATTCCCTAAAAGAATATCACCACGCTTCTCGAGAAACAACTGCCGGTAATTTAAATCAAGTTAAACTTATGGTATACATCCCATAACGATATTCTTTTATGACGGAGGAGTACTGCTTTTGGATATCAGATCACTAGTACATAGAAGATTTACAGTGGTGGACAAAACATTTGTTCAGGCATTTTTTTGAACCGTATGTCCTAGAGGCCAGCGAAAATGAATATTATCACAGACGGTTAGATGAGTGAACCGCTACTACAAATTAATTTGTACCGGCAATTTTCTTATAAATATTTCTTAGAAAATATAAATTGGTCTAAAAATAGCAAAAAAATTAATCGAGGAGAGACCCCCACAGGAAAAACACGCATAGAATGATTAAATGGTTCTTCACGACTGCTGCATGTTATTTCACTACTACTGAAGTATTCTTACAAGCGGCAGCCACATGTGGAACCATCCCAAATCACAAATCACGTGAAAACATGATCACAGGGCCCGAACCCGTGACGTATAGTAAGTTTGGAATACGTATTTGAGACTCATGAGTCATTTGTGTCCACATGAGATATAAATTTCCTTCGTGTTCATTTTAGCTGTTTTAGAATACATATTTGAGACTCTAAACGAGGAGAATTCAAATGAAAAAATTAACTACAAACTTGTTAGTTTGTCCATCTGAGATAATTTGAAAAAAAAAAATAATTTTAAATTTAGGAAATTCACATTTTTCTTGGATAGATGATTTTAACTGAAAGGTTGTTAAAAAACTGCAAAGTTGTATTATAACTCTTTAAGATATATAGCCTTGGTTTTGGTCATTCTCTTCAATATGAGATCATTTGAAAATTCAAAATTTAATGTGTTGCACCTGTTTTTAGAGACGAATATAGATCTAATAGCTTCTGCAAATTGATTTTTAGAGATGGCTATAGATCTAGCCGACTATAGATTTTCATATTTAGAGACGGCTGGATCTAGTGCTGCCTCTAAATAAAAGGACATTTATGGAAATACCATCCATCCCCTAAAATGTATTTATGTAGGTGTTTAGCAAAGTGGTTGCACCACACACAGCTAGTTTGATTTGATCGGACATGTTTGGAACCACTTTTAATTGATCCAGTTATATATAATCATCATATCATATGTATTTTATTTCAGTTATTTATTTTGCCAAGCCGTTTGATTGATCGATGAACAACACAATTTCTTTAATTTGTGCCTTGCTTGTCCCTCGTCGTGCTTACTTTTATCCTAGATCGATCTAAGCGCCTCTTTAATCCTTTTGATGATGGATAGGTTCATCACGATGGCTATATAGGGACGGCGTGTTGTGGAGGTTGGATCCTTCTGCATCTCAGCATGCAGATATGTACATCTGCTAGTATCTTTCCATCAGAGAGTTTTTTCAAATCAGACTTGTCAAATTAAAACCAGCAGCTAGCAGCGACTAGCATAAAATGCTACTGGTTCAGTTGAGGAGGATCTAATCTGCTTGCACTTGCATTGGGTAATAAACATATTTTCCTCGCACTAGTTGGCTCCAGCTAGCTAGCCAGTCAGCATGCATGCAAATTGAAGGACTCCGGCTGGCTAATCAATAATAATTTGCCTGTCCATGTGTGGCATGCATTTGTTTTTTTGATAAATGTGTGGCATGCATTGGGGGATGCATGCATGCGCACATGCAGTGCACGGTTCAGCAGGCACAGCCACCCGGGTGCCGGCAGCAGCACAGCGAAACTTATGTGTTTTGCTTGATTTGACACGTCCAAGCGGAAACCGATCGAGAACCGGCGGGCAGCCGCAGGTACACTGTACGCACACACGCAGCTAGCTAGCGCTCTGGCCGGTCGGACTCCGATCCTCCTGACCTCCTGGCTTCTGGCTATACCACTCCTCTCCCTTCCTGCCGGCGGCCGGCGGCCGGCTTCAATTCTGGACTCGCGGCCTCGCATGGAGATGACGGCGGGCGATGGGGCGGACGGCTCCCACAGCTGTCCATTTATATACCGGCACAGCTCACAGCAGCGGCAGGGGTTTACTGACCAATGCAAATGCATGCATCATACTGCAAATGCAAATGCATGAATCGAAGCTCCAACTTGTAAGTGTGAATGTGAACAAACAAACCCCCAACGGAGAAGGGCAAAGAGTGCCTTTTTTAGGCCTTGTTTAGATTACCCTCCAACTTCCAAGTTTTTTCACTCTCTCTCCATCACATCAATTTGTACCCGCATGTAAAAAGTATTAAATATAAATAAAAAAATAACTAATTACATAGTTTTGTTGTAAATCACGAGACGAATCTTTTGAGCCTAGTTGGGCCACGATTGGACAATATTTACCACAAACAAACGAAGTGCTACAGGACTTTACAATCTCTCTCCTCTCACAAATTTGTTGCCGCATATAAAGATTATTAAATATAAATAAAAAAAATAAATAATTACATAGTTTTGTTGTAAATCACGAGACGAATCTTTTGAACTTAGTTGGGCCACGATTGGACAATATTTACCAAATAAAAACAAAGTGCTATAGGAACCGGCCCAAAAAACTCACATGAAACTAAACAAGGCCTTAGATGAGATGAGTCCGGGAGCCGCTACTGTACTGCATGCATGCGAGCGGTCATTTTTGTCTGATTCAACCCCCTGACCGACCCAGCTGTGGTCAGCGGGAGATGACGCTCCTCTGCAGGCTTGTGCTTCTTGTCAGTGGCCCGTTTTCCCATTGTTGTCGGCAGCAGGCCGGAGTCCGTCCATGTGGGGACCCGTCCTGTAAGTGGGGCTTTCCGAGGCATGCAAACAGTTCCTTTTTGGGTGGGATCAGGGCATACTCCGTACGTCAAGGCAGCAAAGCACAGCTTTCAACAGCCTTCCCGGTTGAGTGTTGACCACTAGTCAATGTAAAACAAAATTTTGTTTTTAAATTAATTAGCACCGGTGATGATACTGCCTGCTTTAGAAAAAACAGCTGAAAAAGCATGTGATCAAAATATAAGTATAATTCTATTTTATTCAAGCGTTACTATTTTTTTTAGAAAAATCTTATCGACCTTCGTACCGTCAATGCATGATCAAAAAATAGGAGATGATCAGAACGCTGGAAACATTTATGTGACGTTCTTCTTTTTTTCTTAAATGCGAGATAACGGTGTAAATTCACATAGAGGCGACGATGGATCATCATGCAAATACATATGCTGTCAGCTTCCAAACAAATTTTAATTAGTACCAGAGTAATAAACTAATAATAGGGAAAAAACGACCAATGCCAACTCCATCGTCTGTACGTGCGTGCCACATAAATCTTAAAATATATATTGATCTAATAATAACAAAACTTCATGTCTACGGTCGGACTCAGAATCTGATAGTTTCGTATCACCATCCCTTATAATTTTATAATCAAAATTAAAATTGATTAAAATTTGTACTAGAATTCTATGCATGCATGTTTTCTTCTGAATGGGTAGAGAGTATTTGGGATGATCCCTCTAATGTAATTTATCCTCGGAAATCTAGCACTAGCTAGGGGTATACGTATTATGTAATATATTGGATGTCTCTAATTTATTACCTAGAGAAGCTAGAATGGTATGTTTCCAGGATTTCGGACAAAAAGCAAAACACAGTAAGCAGTGCTATTGACAAGAGCACCACAGCGCGGGAGGGGCCAGGCCCGGCCAGGCGGCGGGTGCATGGGATTCACGTTCGCCGCCACGGAAACGGAACGCCTCTCGCCCACCTGTTGCCGTCTCCAGTAGTAGTAGTAGTACATGGATGGTCATTGCCTTGTTGGTATGAGTGAAGCAGTGAGCCAGTGACGTCATTGATGATGCATGGCCAGCGGGGAGGCATTCCTGGATGTGCTGCACGGCCACGGGGCCTGGTGTGCGTGGTGGCGCTGCGGTGCCAGCTTGTCGTTCCCCGTGTAGGCAGCGAGCCAGCGACCGGCGAGAGAAGAAGAGATTGGTAAAATGCGTTGAAGCTGTTCGCTTCTCCTATAAGTAGGCTTCTGCTTATCAGCCAACAGTTTTTTTCTCTCATAAAAAAAAGCCAAAATAAGCCGTTTCAGCTTCTGTTTTGGCTTATAAGAAGAAGCGAACAGCTCCGTTGTCTTACTGCTCTCACCAATAAGGCAACAGTAGTGTTTTGTTCAGTAGAATGTTTATGAAAATGCTAGCTCCCTCAACTATTGAAATTTATTCAATTGAAATGCTACTGGGTGGGGTGGGGGTGTTACCTCAAGGTTCCAAGCCTACCTAGTGTTATCCTATTATATGAAGTAAATGCTTTCAAAGGCATACTTTCACAGAGGTAATGTTACATTCAACCGGAACATATGCAACTGAATGGCAGATGTGTTGTGATTAGAGTTGTAAGCCCCTTTCTGTTCTACTAGTAGGTTTTCTGAAATTTATACAAATTCATGTGAGGCCTGACAGTAGTGTAGACCATGAGGTGAGGTTGGATTGCTGATTAGTACATCAACCAAATAAACGTTTGCCAGCAAATGTTCTCGATCATTATTGAGAACGAACGAACTAGATTTTGGAATTTTTAGCTAGGATGAATAAACCTAAATAAATTGTAGACCTGAGGTGGTTGTTTTGGATACAAGGCATACCGTATGTTTCTTCTCTGGTTTTGATTGACATGCTAACATATAAAATTAGCTGAGACACTTGCTTGATATAGCACTGTATTTGACACCTTGACATACAACAAGGTATGTACAGGCAATTATCCCATCATATTGAGCACCTCATTTTAATTAGAATCGACTCAGCTGAGTGTTCTCCAACAACTCATTCCTGTCCTCCATTTTAGAATTGGATACAACGACATGTCGGCGTCGAGGTCATCTCCCTCGTCATCCATACGTGCGTGCGGATTCTAGCTCATTTTTCAATCAGGGGACATTTGTGGACAGTTTTATTTCGGTCAAGGTGGACGACTGTCATCACGGAGGTGCCCAGTGGAGGCCATGGAGTTCGCTCTCGTGGAACGGTTCTAAGAAGGTTTACGAGGTTGCCAAACAAATCGTACGTGAAAACATGACTTGATCGGATAGTAGAAACAAGATTGAATAAGGTAAAATTGTTTTCTCTGTCCTTCACTTATTTTATGTTTACATAATTATTAAAAAACAAAATGTTTTCCAACCAATATTTTAGTAAATGCTCTTAATTTGTCTCGTCATCAAAAGTCCTAAGTTTCGTCTCTTATCTATTGTTACGGTCCTAATTCCCGCAAAGATTCGGCGAGGGGGAATTAGGGTTCCTCAAGGCAAACCAATAGCAATTCTGATTAGAATGATTGTAGATCGGCGAGGAGAGACAGTGACGATGCGGATGACGGCATAGATGGCAGCAGGATATTCGGTGTAGGCTATGGCGTAGAGGGCGGTGGTGGCAACAGTGCCAGGGGCGGCGGCGGCGGTGCTAGCAGGTGGTGGTGGCGTGACGATGGCGCTGGCGGGCGGCGGCAAAGAAAGAGAGAGAGAGAGAGAGAGAGAGAGAGAGAGAGAGAGAGAGAGAGAGAGAGAGAGAGAGAGAGAGAGAGAGAGAGAGAGAGAAAGAGAGAAGCGGCGGCAAGCTAAGAGATAATAAGAGATAAAGCTTTAACCCTAAACATGTTTTCTTGTCTCATTAGTCGTTCTCCCTTATATAGAGATGCTTAAAATTACTAATAGGCCTTCCCTGTCTAATAACCTAACCTTAGTGCTAATTTACAAGGACATTCACGAGGGCGCTTGAACAATGTTGTATCTCTCCCCGCCTGAAGAATCAGCTTGTTCTCGAGCTGAAATTTGGGGTAGACTTGCTTGAATAGTTCGACATCCTCCCAAGATGGTTGAGCGGTTGGCTGATCTTTCCATTTGATTAAGACCTGAAGTTGTCCATGGTATAGTTGGGCTTTAAGCATGTGTTCTGATTCTGGAACTGCAACTTAGTCATGTAGTGCTAGAAGCTGAGGTAGCTCTGCAGTTGAGGTGCATTTGTATTTCTTAATCATACTTACATGAAAGTCGTTATGAATCCGAGTTCTAGGAGGTTGGTGTAGACGATATGCGATGGCTAATGGATTTGCTTATCTGAAAGGATTCAAAGTACTTGGAAGACAACTTGCCTTTATACCGGTCTGATATGTAGATTGCTCCTCGTGTCATCAATGTGCGCTCGATGTGTTTGTTGTGTTATACTTGTTGTAGTAGACATGTAATGGGTTTGTTCTAGAAATTTATCTCTTTCATTTAACAAGTCGTCCATCGATTGAATTGCGGCTTCCTTTGGGATGTATGATTGTATCTGTGGATGATCTCAACCATTAACTGGTTTGAAAGGAGATATTTTTTATGGACTTATGATATGATGTGTTGTAGCATAACTCTGCTCATGGAAGCCAACAAAGCCACTCCTTTGGCTTGTCCCCTGACAAGCATCGTAGGTACCGGGTGATTATGTTGTTGGTGATTTATGATTGCCCATCAGATTGTGGATGATATGCTGAAGTTATTTGTAGTTTCACCCCCTGACAGTCTGAATAATTCAGTCCAAAATTTGCTAGTGCATACCTTATCTCTGTCACTGACAATAGAGCAAGGGAATCCATGTTGGTCTCACTATATCTGAGAGTAAGCTCTGAGCTATTATAGTGGCTAAATAAGGGTGATGTAGTGGTATAAAGTGACCTCGATAAACAGTCCACCACTATGAGTACATGACAGATTTACCTCCCACTTTAGGTAAAGCTTTGATGAAATCCATAGAGATATTATCCCATATTAATTTGTTCTGTAATTGGTAGTGGGTGTAACAATCCCGCTGGATGAAGGTGTCCTGCTTTGTTGCATTAATAAACCATGTAGTTGCTTCCAAACTATTGTATGATTGGTTTAGCTGTAGCCGCGTGCAAGGTCTGACGAAAACGATAGAGGCTTTTCTATGTGCTCTCATGTATAGCTGTAATTGTGGGAATATTTAATTGTATTCCAAGTATGGGTACAGGAGTGCATATATACGCACTTGGGTGGCATGCCAGCCTACCACAATTGGCGTGATTACATCCACAATTATAGGCCTAATTACATTAGTCTAACACTCCCCCGCAGTCTAATCAGGGGCATCGCTAATGGTCAGACTGGACCGGAACTCCTGGAACAGTGAGGTAGGAAGACCCTTGGTGAAGACGTCAGCGTACTGCGATGTCGTGGGAACATGAAGGACCCGAACCTGGCCGAGTGCAACCTTCTCTCGAACAATTGGAGATCAGATCTCTACATGCTTCGTTCGCTGATGTTGCACTGGATTGCTGGAGAGATATACTGCACTGACGTTATCATAGTAGACCAAAGTAGCTCGGCGAGGCGAGCGGTGAAGCTCGAACAGTAGCTGTCGCAGCCAGGTGGCTTCAGCAACGCCATTCACCATAGCACGGTACTCAGCCTCAGCACTTGATCGTGAGACCGTGTGCTGACGCTTAGAAGACCACGACACCAGATTGTCACCTAGGAACACTGCAAATTAGGACGAGAAGAATCCACAAAATTGGTAGGCTGGATGTAGTACACTGTCTCTATAAGGGTGCCATGCAAGAACACATTTTTGACATCCAGCTGGTGAATAGGCCAATCCTGAGAAAGAGCCAGAGAGAGAACAACTCAGACTGTCGCCGGCTTGACCACGGGGCTGAATGTTTCATCATAATCAATACCGGGCCGCTGTGTGCAACCCCTGAGAACCCAGCAAGCCTTGTAGCGATCCAAAGAACCATCTGCAAGTAGTTTGTGACGAAAAATCCACTTGCCGTTGACCATATTAACACCAGGGGGACGCTGCTGTGGAGCGATCGGTATCCGGGCATCCAGCCCAGTCAGCATCCGTGTACACAACGAGTTCTGTGGGTGACAAGCGGTGCATAGTCAGACCAAGTGAAAGAGTGCCTCGTAGGTACCGTAGAATCCGCTTGAGAGCAGCGAGATGGGGCTCTCTAGGATCATGCATGTAGAGGCACACTTGCTGAACAGCAAAAGCAATATCTGGACGGGTAAATGTCAAATACTGGAGGGCGCCAGCTAGACTGCGGAACTGCATGGAGTCAGCGACAGGAGGTTCATCTGCAGATAATTTGGAGTGTACATCGACAGGGGTGCTGCAAGGCTTGCACTCACTCATCCCGGCTCGCTCCAAAATGTCCTGAGAGTACTGGCGCTGAGAAAGAAATAAGCCACTTGCAGAGCATGTCACTGAAATGCCCAGAAAATGGTGAAGCGGACCCATATCTATCATAGCAAACTCACGCTGGAGAGCCCCAATAATCTGCTTCAGAAGACTGGCAGAGGAAGCAGTGAGAACAATGTCATCTACATAGAGCAACAACAAGGATGTGTCTGGCCCTCGTCGATATATATATAAAAAGTGAGCTGTCTGACTTTGCTTCAACAAATCCAAGCAAAATAAGATGAGAGGCAAACCAATGATGCCAAGCACGTGGAGCCTGCTTCAGACCATAGAGAGACTTGTTGAGTCGATAGACAAAATCAGGACGAGAAGAATCCACAAAACCGGTAGGCTGGATGCAGTACACTGTCTCTGTAAGGGTGCCATGCAAGAACGCATTTTTGACATCCAGTTGGTGAATAGGCCAATCCTGAGAAAGAGCCAGAGAGAGAACCACTCGGACTGTCGCCGGCTTGACCACGGGGCTGAACGTCTCATCATAATCAATATCGGGCCGCTGTGTGAAACCCCTGAGAACCCAGCGAGCCTTGTAGCGATCCAAAGAACCATCTGCAAGTAGTTTGTGACGAAAAATCCACTTGCCAGTGACCATATTAACACTAGGAGGTCGTGGCACAAGACTCCAGGTGTCGTTGGCGAGCAAAGCATCATACTCAGCTTGCATAGCGGAGCGCCAATTTGGATCAGACAGAGCACCACGGACAGAGCTGGGCAGAGGCGACATGGGCACAGCGTGGAGGTTGAGGCGATCCACGGGCTGGGCAATGCCGGCCTTGCCGCGTGTGCGCATGAGATGTGCATTGTTCTCACTGCTTGCTCTGCCAGTCTTCTGAAGCAAATTATTGGGGCTCTCCAGCGTGAGTTTGCTATGACATATGGGTCCGCTTCACCATTTTCTGGGCATTTCAGTGACACGCTCTGCAAGTGGCTTATTTCTTAATTGTGGGAATATTTAATTGTATTCCAAGTATGGGTACAGGAGTACATATATACGCACTTGGGTGGCATGCAAGCCTACCACAATTGGCGTGATTACATCCACAATTATAGGCCTAATTACATTAGTCTAACAATAGCATCATATATAGCATGGAGAGAATTGGAGAAGTTGAAGGTAGGTGTACCCGATTGTTGTAAATGATGAGACCATCTTCCAATTTGCATGCTATAGATAGAGTTGCTTTTGCTATGGATAACGCTAGATCTCTCATCTAGGCATTGGTGGCTAAGGCAATATTTTAGTTGATAGACGATTATAAAGGTTACTTTAGATAGTGCCATCAATGAGGGTTCCACTGCTTCTCATCTGGAGAAATCATCAACGACCATGTTCTGCTATGAAAACATCGCCTAACAACTAACTAACCCATTGATGTTGTGGGAGTGCAGCGTTGATCCAGGATGCAGTTTAAACTATAGTGGTCAGATCTGATTATGAAGGAGCGTCCCCAAATCTATGCATGGTCTCCAATGTTTGACAGATGTCACTAGGCCGATTAATTCTCACTTATATGCAGCTGGTTTGGCATGTCTTGGAGTAATCATCCTGCTAAAGAAAGTTGTTGGTGCAGCCCTTTGATGAAGAACAACCCCAAAACCTGTGGAAGAAGCATTACACTCGACGACAAATGGCTTGGTGAAGACTGGCAGTTGTAGAACTGGCGTTATGGACAAAACATGTTTCAGCTATTCAAACAATGTTGTAGCGAGTGGTGTCCGACAGAAGGTGTCTTTCTTTAGGAGTTGTGTGAGTGGGTTAGCAATCGTTCCAAATTTTTTGATAAATTTCCTATAGTAGCCTCTGAGTTGTTTATTAATTGTCTAGGTTGTGGCCAGGAGGTGATAGTTTTAATCTTTTCTAGATCCACAACGACTCCTTGGTCTGATATGATGTGTCCCATGTAGCCCACTATCGTCTGACTAAATGAATATTTATCTCTTTTAAGAAACACTGACCGTTATTGGTGTCGTTCCCAACTTTTTCTATTGATGAGAATGTCATTGAAGAAGGCCAGGATAAATTTTCTCAAATAGGACCCTAGAGTATCATTCATCAGATCTTCGAATGTAGATGAAACATTGCATAGACCAAAGGGTATGAACAGGAATTCAAAGTGACGATGACGTGTTCTGAAAATTGTTTTCTCAATGACATCAGGTTGCACACATACCTGATGGTATCTCGACCGCGGGTCGAGTTTGGTGAAAAATTTAATTTGTAGTGTTGGTTGAAGCCCTACTGTTTATAGTGTTACCTACTGATCATTTGAGAGAGTCGGTATTTTATTTACTGTTAGGAGAAATTGGTTGTATAAGCTTCCAAATCCCATGATTGTATGGTGTTGGTGAGGTCGTCCAGATAATTGTCACTACTGGAAACTCGAATATTTCTGTGGGTGATGAATTTTCTGTGGGTTTTTTACACACACAGAAAAATATCAATTATTCCATGGGTATTAAAATAAACCCACAGAAAAATTATGGCCATGTAGGTTGGTTGACTTCCTTTTCCCATTCAATAAACTAGGTGGGGGCATTCCCTTGTAGGTGGGATGCTACTATATGTATCTGCTCATCTGTTTTTGTATGTTGAGAGGTAAAAACTTTATTGCATCTGTATAGAACCACTGGAAAGGTTTGTCCTTACCATTATAATTTGAGGATTGTAATTTATGCTAGCTCGATGAACGCCTCTGTTGGGTTTGATTAGTCTGACGTTGCTCATTAGATGTATTTCATTGATCTAGCACTGCCAAGGTTGATATATTCTATACTGATATCTCCACTGGCGCTAGGATGGTGCCTATAATATTGGGGGTGTGGGAAGTCGTGGTCGTGTAGGCGGAGGAACGTACCTCTGGTCAGTTTGTTGTCGCTCAAGAAAAAAATTGGTGAATTTCTCTTCTCTGCTGTTGATGAGGGCGCGAAAATCCTCCATGACGTTGATTGTGACTTGGCTTTGAATACCAGTTGGCACGGTCCTAATTCCACAAAGATTCAGCGAGGAGGAATTAGGGTTCCACGAGGCAGATCAACAATGATTCTGATTAGAATGACTGCTGATCGGCAAGGAATGATGGCAAATGACATGGATGATGACATAGATAGCGGCGGGTTCTCCGGCGCAGGCTGTGGTGTAGAGGGCAGCGGCGGCGACGGCACCGAGGCAGCGGCAGTGGTGCTAGCAGGCGGCGATGGCGTTGGTAGGTAGTAGTGGTGTGGCAGTGACGCTAGCAGGTGGTGGCATGATGGCGATGCTGGAGGGCAGCGGTGCAGGCGGGCTGCAGCGCAGAAAGCGGCATAGCAAGAGGTGGTGGCGGCAGAGAAAGATAGAGAAGCGGCGGCAAGCTGAGAGAATGGAGGAAGAAGAAGAGATAAGGGTTTAAATCTAAACTTGTTTGCTTGCCGCATTAATCGTTTTTCGTTATATAAAGAGGTTCACAATTACTAATGGGCCTTGGGTCTGTCCACGAGGGCGCTTGACGACTATATATCTGTATTAACATTGAAAATGTTTAGTTGCACATAGCCACGCATGAGCATGTTTGCTAGCCTAATATTGAAGAGATACAAATCCTCCCATTTTTTCTAAGAGCCCCTTTCGTGTTTTTTCTCCGCTACTAAGCACCCGTCATCCACTATGTGTCTGTGTCCATGTTTTTATTTTTTTCTGTTTTGTGCATCCGCTGGTTTTGTTCTGCTTTTTTGATTATTTTTTCGATTTGTTCCGTATGTCCTCCTTTTTTGTGTTTTGTTTGTTGCGCTTATTTTTCTGTTTCTGATTGTTTTTCCCTATTTTTTCTATCCTGTGTTCTTTTCTATTCTTTAGTTTCTCTTTTTTTTATACAATATTGTTGGCCACAATTGATTTATTTCCTAAGAAAGATTTTCAGTGTCAGGTTGTTGGGGGCAATTTTGATTAGAAACATAACTTATGCTTATTAAGGTCTGAATCAATGACTAACCAAACTATGAACTAAATATTGATCAGTTTGCTGTCTAAATCAGTCCAAATAAATGCATTTAAATAATTATTGATGAGGATTGCCATATGAAAAATCGAGAGAGGCCTCTAGTCAAATCATCGGTACACAAATTAACGTTGGCAATTAACTCTTTGCTGACTCTAATAAGAAATTATTACTTTATAGGTCCTCAAAATAAAATCATGGAGTTCGATATTTAATTATACCGACGCTAGATAGTATGAAAAAAATAAAATAAAAATTATGATATATTCACATCTAAACTTTTTGTGTTCTGGATCAGAAGCAAAAAAAAAAAAAAAAAAACTCTCAAAGGTTGTATTTTAATTTGATACATATGTAGTATGACATAGTCTTTAATGCCAACATTAGTTTATATTATAGATGTCATAGTCATCATAAAATATAAATTATAGATTCAAAATTTTATAGGAAGGATAAATCATGACTAAAAATTATATTAATTCTGTCACCACTTTCCATATGTTTGATTTAATAGTTTTTTCTCTCATTACAATGCACAGGCATGTTTAACTAGTAACATAATAAAACATGTATGGAATAAAAGGATCAGAGCCCAAGCATGGCATATACATATTGCTGGAGGGCAATATGGATTATTTATTTTCATATGGATGATGTTGGAAGTGGAGCAGAACAATCATGTTGTTGTGCTGAAGCCCTTTGATTGATCATGCACAACAGCCCTTTGATTGATCATGCACAACACATATTAGTTGCAAGTAATGTTTTTTTTGGCCTTCCTTTGCTTGTCACGTACTTTATATCTAAGAGATCTAACCGCACCTTAATCCTTTTGTTGATGGATAGCTTCATCACGTACGAAGGCTAGCTAGCTGGATAGGATGTTGCAGAGGATCCTGAAAGTACAGATTCCTTGTGCATCTCATGCAATATCTATCTTCCCAGTGAGTTTCTCAAATCGGACTTGTCAAACGAAAACCAGCAACAGCGAGTAGCATAAAATGCTACTGGTTTAGTTGAAGATCTATAATAGGTGTGCGAATGTTCAGCTGGACTTTAAAACCGGTTGATAAGACAAGCCGGCTCTGATTCTCAAAAAGTTTTTATCTATAGCATCAAATGTTTGAACATATGTATGGGCTTAAAATCTGTAATTTTTTTATTAGTATCTAAACACTCTATGCAACACCCATGAAACATCCGATAAGACATACCAAAACTTTACAGATCTAGCTCTAGATCTAAACACCTCTCAAAAGGAAGGAGGCTGGACCTAAACAGCTCTAGCTCCATGCAAGATTAACTTGCCTATATTAATCCTAGAATGGAAATAGATGGATTATTTGGCTTAGCAGGAAACAAAATTTCGATTATAGAAAACAGTAGGAGAGGACAAGGCTGGAAGACGAGTAAGGCCTAGTTTGACACATATCGCTCATGGGTATGTTTGAAGCTATTTTTTTTGCTAAATAGGATAAAACAAAATAATTCTATCAAAAACTTCTAAACACTACTACAGAGTACAAGATCACTGGCGGTTCAAAACCCCCTTTCATTGGCGGATTTTGAACCGCCACAACCAAATCGTCGCTGATGCTATTCGGCCATCATCGGCGGTTCCTAAAAACCGCCAGTGATGGGAAAGTATCACTGACGGTTTGTATAATGAACCGCCAGTGTTTAGTAGAGAAACATTGGCGGTTCAAACCACCAACCGCCAGTGTTACTGAACAATCACTGGCGGTTTGTAACACGAACCGCCAAGTGTTAGTTTACCAAACACCGACGGTTTGTGTCTCAAACCGCCGATGTTAACTAAACTTATATTGGCGGTTGAAGAAACAAACCGCCAATATAAAGTTTAGTTAACACTTGGCGGTTCAGTATTTTACACTGGCGGTTTTTAATATTTTGGGTTTATTATTTTTAATTCGGGGCACGTTGCTGCCAAAACCAAATTAATCCAGATTAGGATGACAATAAAAAGGTACTAATTAGAGTATTACAATAAAACAGTACTAATTAGAGTATTACTAAAACAAATATTACAAATGTTGCTCATGCTAGCAATACTACAGTAGCCTATCCAAATGCTCTCTACCATAATTCTTCTTGTACTGTTTTGCCGCAGTGATTGATAATGATCCGTTCTTGCTCAAGACCTCAGACAATATGAATTTTGCTAGCTCCCCACTTAGTCCGTTTATCTCGAAGTGTAACAAATTATTTTTTCCTAGCTTCTTGCGCTGTAAGTAAGATGGTGTTAAATTCCGTAGATTAAAGACACACGTATTCAATTCTTAAGTTTTGTGCAAAGCAACATACCATGGCATCTGCTTTTTTTTAGTGTTTCCTCCCATGAATTTGTACATTGCCCACATTACATAGAATCCACAGTGATTGTTCCCGTCCGGCTGGTCCAAGGTTTGCAAATCTGAACGATAAGCTTGGAATAGGCGGTTCCGATGCCCGTCCAACTCCGCCTTGATACTACATCAATATAAAGTGTGCAAAGGTAATAAAATGTGCTATGTCAATTGAATACTATGTTAATGATGCCTCCAACTTACTCATTGAGAAGGTTGATGAGGGGATTTAAAAGCTCCAGTGGCTTTTTCTTTGAGTCCCACACCTCTATCCGATCTTCTCCAAATATGATATCAACGAAAAAGAAATGATTGCTATAAAGAACAAAGGTGTTGTTAGATATTATAAAATGTAATGAAAGTCTAAACAAATATGTTATAAGACACATACCTGCAGTTGTAAGCTAGGATTGCATTGTCTATATTATTTTCTAACATCGATTTGATCTCCAATTTCAATACACTTTTAGTTTCTTCCGCAGCCGCACCCGTGCAGGTTGTTTGGTTAACGAAGACGGGATCAATGAAGCCTACCTGATTTTGCCGCATCTGCAAGAAACCTCTTGCGATGTACCTGCGCAAGCATGATGTATGTTACAATGTAGAAGACGTAGGTGAGTACTTCAACATGTCATAAGTATTTGGTAGACAACTTACATAGTCCATAACATCAGGAGTTGTGTGTCCAGATCGCGTCTTTGGTACAACTGAAACAAACATTCATAATCGACATGGTGTATCGTCTCCTCAGCATGATGAAAGACAAGTCCGGCAGGGATAACGACTTCAAAGCCAGTGTACCCCCCATGACTATCAGCGATGTAATATTTATGCAGGTCCTGCATATATGTTGTCAATTTACGGACTTGATCTTCTGGGACCAATGATCGGCCTAACCCGAATTTGTATGCTTCTTTTGCAGTTTCAAATTTCATATATACATTTCCAGCTTGGTCCATGGGGAGATTCATAAGTTCAGCCACCCTCTCTATCTCAAGCAACTCTGCAGTGGCTAATTCAAGCTCCGTTTCTTCCATGTCTGGTTTCTTAGATTGCCTGTCATATTCTGTCTCCACCATCCAAAGAGGGTACGATGCGATTCGCTTATGGAAGGCTTTAATGCTATCCAAGCTAATTGAGTTATCCTCCGGTTTTTGCATCAACGACGTAATGCTTGCGTCTACCGATTTCTTCCTTTTATCTATTTTCGGAGCGTTATCAACGGACGACGATGCTCTTTTCTGCGTGGATGACCCTGATAGTCTGTTGGAGCGACGAATTTGTGCTGGACATTTAGAGGCAGATACTCGACTGCCGCTCTGTCCATTTCTAGAGGGTGGTGGAGTTGGAGGTCGTGACATTTGTCTTGTTTCTGGAGGTGGGGGTAGATGTGGAGAACTTTCTCTTGTATAGGTCAATGGCGATAGAGGTGGGGCTGGAGGTGTAGACCTCTCCCTTGGGGTTTCTGCCCTATCAGGTATCGATGCCTCGTCATCTTCATCCGATGACGCCTGTGAGTCCAGCTTAATGAAGCGTTTTCGCCAAGCCACAATAGTTCCCTTGTTTTGTACAAGACGAGGCCTATCCGCTTCTACAGGGCAATCAATGTGTATCTTGTTGTACTTCTTATCCAGTATCGAATCAATGCTGACCTTAGCATACCCCGGCGGACATTGACGTCCATGAACCTCACCATTACCTCGAGGAAAGGCCTGACCCGTTGCCACCTTGTCAGTTGTCCACTGCTGGCGGATGTACAGCTTCACATTAACAGATTCAGTGATGTCATCCAACGGGTGTGGTGCAATAGCCTCTGCCTCGTCCACCAAAGGCGTTGACCCACAGCTACTACGGCCCTTCAGGACAGGACTCATGCTGGTCGGAACAGGGTCTTCTGGGGTGGTGGTTCCTATGCTTCTTAGAACCTGACTGACTCGTTCTTCAACTCGTGCTTCGATACGGGCTTCTACTCTTGCTTCAACTCGTGCTTCAACTTCTGCTGCCATTTCGTTGAAGCGTCGTTCGTAGTCTTGTTCCCTTCGTGCTTTAGCTCTCGAGCGGCTACGATACGATGAAGAGTCCTCTCCAAAGGCCACCTGCCAAGGAATAACCCCAGCTCCTCTTGTGCGTCCAGGGTGCTCCTTGTTTCCAAGTGCGAGGGTTAGCTCGTCATTCTCTCTATCCACCTGGATTGTCCCTTTATTCACCTCTTCGGTTATTGACGACACCTTCTGGATCACCTCATTCAAGGGTTGATTGGTGGATGAAAGTGACCCGTCCTCATTGTACCATGCGCCCCTTGCTAGGAGGAAATGTACAGACCTCAGATTCCAATTCTCAGTTTGGGGCTGTACACCACGCTCACGAATTTTTTGAACCTCGGACTCCCATTCTGGAACCTTCCTTGCATACCCACGTGAGCCAAGGTGATGAGGATTGGTTGACTTCATTGAGTTGGCTTTATTTGTCTTGCTCATTTCCTTGGCCTCGGGTGTTTCCTTGTATGAAATGAAATCATCCCAATACTGCGCCTGTCTAATATACTCTCCCCCCTCAAAATCTGGCCTGCCACCGTTCTTGTATTTCTTGTGCAATGAATACCGAAAACTCCTAAATGCTGTGCCCATGATCTCGTAGGCTCGTTTCTTCACAACTCTTTCATCACAGTTTGGTGGGAATGTGAAATAGCTTTTGAGAGCATCCCACACTATCTTTTTCTCACTTTCTGGAACCTTCCACTCGTTCTCATCTTTCCCATTCCACCTTCTGTACTTCAAAGGGATGTACTCTCGAGTTAGCACTCCAATGATACTCTTGTATGGTCCCATCACTTCGATTGGCTCTACCGGTTCCCCGACTTGGTCAAACTCGGTGATGTGATAGTGTTTAGTACTACTAGGAAGCAATGTCTGCCCACGCCCTTTCCTCGTTTGAACCTGATGGGGGAAAGCAAAGGATGCTCAAACAAATATTTGTGTGTGTGTGTGTGGATATGGATTTGTACTCCAACTAAATTACCTCCTCCTCTTGTTCTAGTTGTAGACAAGAAGAAGGGGACCATGCGTCCACATTGTTACCCTCGCGATTATTATCTACTTCATCTGTTCGATCGTGCTGCTGGTCCGCCCTAGGCGCTTCCTCTTGGTCCCTATTGGTTCTTCGACGGGTAAACTCACGACGACGAGTCATGACTGTTGGCAAATCAGTACTAAGTAAGTGTTGCTACAACATAGGGTTAGCATCATATACAACATTTCATATGTAACTAGAAAACGGTTAATACAAAATGTCCATAATTGTAATACAAAGTCACACATAGTTTTGCCATGATAATACTAACGTTCCAAAGCCGATTAGAGAACATGTCCACAAATTTAATTTGCTTAATACAGATAACTCTACATGAACAACCAAATAAAAAATGCAATGACCATAGCTTGCACAAAAATGATGACATCTTTCCAAGACCAATAACTAACACTCCTATTTTCCATATCGGTGGGAACCGCTTATCCTCAATCAGCGTTTTAAGGTTTTCTTTGGCGTACTGTGCACTCCGGGCACATGCACCATACATGGCAAAGATAGCTTCATCTTCATCATCGTATCGTTTGAAACATGCTCCCGGATAGCGGTTCACCTGAGCATGGCAAGCATCCCAAGATGTGTATATACCCGGTTCTCGCCCAACATGGACTACATAGAATGGCATTGATTCCTATCCATGCAACAAAGAATTAACATGTTGTGATGAATGGAAATATGTTTGTTGTTAAACCATTTGCAAAATAGGTACATCATGTATTGCAATGTATGAAATCCATTTTAATCTAAATTTATTTGCCACTGACTACAAGCAAGCTCATCACAGAGTTGATTCAAGCCTAGCGATATTAACGGCAAAATTGATTGGATATTTATCGTAAGAGACATTTCACCAAACACCTAGGGAGTATGGGGCTGCTCTGTTCATGGTGGGAGTGAGCTTACCAGCAATCCGCGCAATCCAAGTCAAGAGCCCGGCGTGCAGACCCTCGGTGGCTCACGGTGTGACGGTGGTGCGGGGGTGGCCGGCGTGGAGACCCTCGGTGTGGTGCGGGGGTGGCCGGGATGCCGGGAAGGAGAAAGATGTAGAGCCCCTAGGTGGCAGCAGCGCAAGAAGGGTGGACGACGGCCGTCGGTGAAGCGCCCTGCTGTCCCGGAGCCCTTCGGCGGTAGAGCAGCTGCCGGCGTGGTTGTGCTCCGCGTGGTGGCTTGGTGGGGATGCTTATTGCTGCCGCCGGGCGAGGAAGAACACCGCGGCTCCGCGGTTGGCGGCCAGGCGTCCGGCGGTTGTCTGGGCGAAGGCCGGCGTGGAGCGTCGGTGGCGGCGAAGTCGGGGCGAAAGCGGCGGCGGCGGCCTCGCGACGCGGGTTGTGGCGCGCGAGCCGCCGGCGCTGCTTTTTCACCGCGGCGCCGCGGTTGGCAGCAGCGGCGTCCGATAGTTGTCGCAGCGGGGCGGGCGTGGAGCGCCCGTGGCGGCGAAGTCGGCGGCGAGGCGAAGCGGCGGCGGCCTCGGCGGGCCGGCAAAGGAAGAAGGAGCGGGGAGCGGATACAAAAATTTGGGGCGCCGCGCTCCCGTCCCTAATCTATACCCGGCCAGCACATCACTGGCGGTTCCAAACTCCAAAACCGCCAGTGATGAGGAGGATCATTGGCGGTTTGGTGGAACCGCCAGTGTCGAGGAGTATCACATGCGGTTTGCAAACGCCTCTGCTCATCACGTTTATCTAAAATAATATTGCTAAATCTGCTGCCAACCGATGTAGTCCGACTGGTTACTGCTCATGCTTGTACACCGAGTGGTCTTGGGTTCGATCCTTGGCCATCTCAAAATAGTTGACAATTTTTTTAGATTTTTTCAAAGGTTGCACCGATTGTTTAAAAAAATTATAATAATTCAAATAAAAATCTAAAAAAGAGCGAAACCAGTGTTGTTGGATTGGAAATTACTTGATCTACAACTTTTATGTAGAAATTTTTTTTTTGACAGTGTTTTCATAATATTTAACATTCAAAGTTTGAATTTTAAATTTTAAAAAAAAACAATAATGACATCAAATATTGATTCCATGTGCACCACTTTATAGATTACGATTTTAGAGAGGGTAGGAAAAAAAACACCTGATTTGGAGTTAGTATGGGGAGAAAAACCTGTTGCAAAAAGGAGGGATGCATTAAATTCAGAAGCAGCCTTGTTCATTGAAGTTTGTTATGAACTGCTATATTTTATGAAAAAGAATGCATCTTTTCAAATTTGTAACAGGTTTTTCTCCCTAATAGTAGCTCCAAATTTGTTGATTTTTTTCCTACCTCTCTCTAAAATCATTGTCTATAGTGATGCACATACAAACACCATTTCGGATCATTTTTAGTTTAAAAAACTTTGGAAATCAAGATTTGGTAAAAAAAATGTATGTGACTTTTTGAGGGCCTCTTTAACCTCCATTGTGAAATTCATAATAACAACATTTGTAGCCCCAGTCATGGTGCACAAATTGTATTCTTGGAGTTTCCCCATTTGAGGTTGTTTTTTGATGTAAAAGGCTTTGAATTTGAATGTAGCATGCGAAATCAACTGTTCATCAAAATTTGAGGCACCAAATCACTTTTATAGAAAAAGTGTTGAATACCAAAGTTGCATAACTTTTCATTTTCTACAACTTTTATTTAGGTCATTTTGGCATTTGAAGAGAGTTACAATCCATGTTATTCACAAATAGAAGAATCCATCACGAGTTTTACTCGTGATGGATTCTTTCATTTGTGAATAACATGGATTGTAACTTCTTCAAATGCCAAAATGACCTAAATAAAAGTTGTAGAAAATGAAAAGTTATGCAACTTTGGTATTCAACACTTTTTCTATAAAAGTGATTTGGTGCCTCAAATTTTGGATGAACAGTTGATTTCGCATGCTACATTCAAATTCAAAGCCTTCCTACATCAAAAACAACCTCAAATGGGGAAACTCCTTAAGAATACAATTTGTGCACCATGACTGGGGCTACAAATGTTGTTATTATGAATTTCACAATGGAGGTTAAAGAGGCCCTCAAAAAGTCACATTTTTTTACCAAATCTTGATTTCCAAAGTTTTTTAAACTAAAAATGATCCGAAATGGTGTTTGTATGTGCATCACTACGTAGACAATGATTTTAGAGAGAGGTAGGAAAAAAAATCAACAAATTTGGAGCTACTATTAGGGAGAAAAACCTGTTACAAATTTGAAAAGATGCAATCTTTTCATAAAACATAGCAGTTCATAACAAACTGAACATGAACAAGGCTGCTTTTGAATTTAATGCATCCCTCCTTTTGCAACAGGTTTTTTCTCCCTCATACTAACTCCAAATCAGGTGGTTTTTTTCCTACCTCTCTCTAAAATCATAATCTATAAAGTGGTGCACATGGAATCAATATTTGATGTCATTACGTTTTTTTTTAAAATTTAAAATTCAAACTTTGAATGTTGAATATTATGAAAACAGTGTCAAATAAAAAAAATCTTCCATATAAAAGTTGTAGATCAAGTAATTTCCAATCCAACAACACTGGTTTCGCTCTTTTTAGATTTTTATTTGAATTATTATAATTTTTATGAATAATCAATGTAGGGTAAAAAAAAAAAAAATCCCAAAAAAAAGGGACCGCCAGGACGGTTTGAACCGCTGACCTCTTGGTCACAAGTCACAGGTCTTAGCCACTACGCCATTAGTGCAGTTCATGCAGATGTGGTATACAAATACACTTAAAAATGAAAAAAAAATGGTAGGTGGGAGCAGTATTGACTTATGGCTTTTAGCTCATCAGTGGCGGTTTTGCTTCCAAACCGCCACTAATATGGAATATCACTGGTGGTTATTATTAAACCGCCACTAATATGTCCCATCACTGGCGGTTTGTATTACGAACCGCTAGTGATGAAGAATCGAAATATTTGAGAGGTCCCACATGTTAAAAGAAGATGGTGGCCGTTTCTAACTCTTGCTCATCATATTTACATTAGTGATCGTATTCTTAATTGAAAACAGCCGTGCATTCAATAGTGTAAAGCATATATGTTGGTAATTACCATTTGTAATATATGTACTCTTATTTAAAAACTTTTAATAAATATTATTTATTTTATTATGATTTATTTTATCACTAGACATATTCTCATAATAACTTATTTATTTTGTTAGTTGTATTAAAAAATTAAATAAGACAAATAGTCAAAAAAATAACCATGAAAGCCAAAGAAGAACAATTAATCGTGGGACGGAGGGACTAAATATGTTACAAAATTTGCAGGTAATATGTTGTCCATTTCATGCCATAAAAAGTGCATAACATAATTGAATATTATAGATACTCGAAGATAATAAAGAATTTAATTCAAACATGATTACATGATAAGCAATAAAATTCATAATAATATTACATTGATAGTGCTGGTACAATCGTCGTCTCATTATGGTCCCGACGTACATAAGCAGGTTCGTCACCCTCTTCAAGGATAGGTAAGGTTACATTCACGGAAAATGGTGGCATTTCTTGATAACCCCTATACTGTTCGTCGTCCTCTGTGACTCCTTGCACTCCAACGATCTTTCTTTTCCCTTCCATGGCTACTTGTAGCTTTCCTTTTGTCTTATTATCCCGGGCATAGAAAATTTGTGTCACATCTTTTGCGAGGACAAAAGGGTCATCTCTGTATGCTGTTTTTGTGAGATCAACGGTTGTGAACCCTTCATTGTCTAAGTTCACTGCATCAAGCCTAACCCACTGGCATCTAAAAAGAGCAGCTTTCAATTGTCGACTGTAGTCCAGCTCCCATATTTCCTCTATGAAACCATAGTACGTTGCAAGCACATTGCCATCTTCATCGTGGGCATCAAAACGAACACCACTATTTTGGTTAGTGCTCTTGTCATCTTGCTTTTTGGTGTAAAAGGTAAATCCGTTGATTTCATATCCTTGATACTTAACCAATGTACTTGAAGCTCCCCTAGATAAGATATCTAACTGAGAACCCGTACTTGTTCCAATCATGAGGCTATTTAACCAGTCAACGAATTCAGCCCTATGCTTTTTGTCAAGCCAAGCCTGTGATATGCTAGGATAATCAAGTTGTAGTGACTTCTTGTGTTCGTCAATGTATGGCATCACATCCGTGGCTTGTTGGAGAACAGCAAATTGTGCCTGTCTAAAAGAAACAGGGTCATCTACAATATTAGATTTCTCACCGATCGTTCCAGTCCCATGTAGTCTTCCCTCGTATCGAGATTGTGGAAGTCCAACTCTATTGATGTCAAGGTAATACGTGCAGAACTCAATTGCCTCCTCTGTTGACCATCCTTCGACCATGCTACCTTCTGGTCTAAATCTGTTCCTGACATACCTCCGAAAAACTTTCATCAATCTTTCAAAAGGGAACATCTGATGTATGTACATTGGGCCAAGGGCTCTAATTTGATCTACAAGATGCACAAGCAAATGCACTGACATATCGAAGTAAGTCGGTGGAAAATGCATCTCAAGCCTACATAGAGTTTCAACGATGTCCCGTTGTAGCTGGTCCAGCTGGGACATATGAATGACCTTTTGTGAAATTGCATTGAAGAATGAGCACAACTTTAATATTGGGGCTCGAACCTTGTCTGGTAGGATACCCCGAAGGGCAACTGGGAGCAGCTGAGTCATAATAACATGACAGTCATGGGCCTTCATAGAACCATAGTTAAACTTCAATTCTCTCATGTTGACTAGCCTCTTAGTGTTCCCACAGTAGCCCGTCGGGACTTTGAGTTCATTGAAGAAAGAAATGAGCACTTCTTTTTCTGTCTTTTTTAGTGTCCATGAGGCAACCGGAAGTTCCAGTCGTCCATCCTCACGCAGTTTCGGATGGAGCTCCTTCCTGAGTCCTAAGTGTTGCATGTCCAACCGCGTTGCGAGTGAATCCTTTGCGGTGCCCCCAGTGTCCATCAAGGTGTTGAGTGTGTTAGCACAAACATTTTTAGTTATGTGCATTGGATCAAGACAGTGTCTCACACTCAATAGCGGCCAATATGGAAGTTTCCAAAAAATTGATTTTTTCTTCCATATTGAATCAGCAGGCGCTTGTATTGCCCCTTCCCCCTTCCCATGGACAACACTAAGCTTGCTTACTTCTTCAAGTATTTGTTTCCCGTTTCGAAAATCTGGAGGTCCACGTCGCTCAATAGTACCATTAAAATCTTTTTTTTTTTCAAGGTAAGGATGACCCTTCTCTAGGTGCCTACGATGTCCCATGTAAACCATCTTCTTATTTTCTGGAAGATGTACTGCATCAGTTTCATCTAAGCACTCCACACAACCAGTATATCCCTTCGTCTTCTCTCCAGACAAGCACCCTCGCCCCGGCAGGTCTGTAATTGTTGCGATAAGTACTGCCTTGATCGTGACATGTTCCTTTTTGTACTCGTCCCAAACATTTGGAACTCCTTTCTGCCACATGTCTACAAGTTCATCAATGACTGGTTCTAGAAACACATCGATGTCATTACCAGGTTGTTTTGGCCCTTGTATTAGTAGTGGCATCTGGATGTAGGACCGCTTCATACAAACCCACGGTGGAAGGTTGTATATACATAGTGTCACTGGCCATGTGCTATGATTGCTTCTAACCTGGTCAAATGGATTCATCCCATCAGTGCTTAAGGCAAACCAAAGGTGTCTTACTTTCCCCCCGATGTTTTTGTAGAACATAGTGTTAATAGTCCTCCAATCAGACCCATCTACCGGGTGCCTCATCAGTGTATCTTTCTTACGCTCTTCACCATGCCAACGCATTAGCTTGGCTGACTTTTCATTTGCAAATAATCTATGCACCCGGGGAGCTATGGGGAAATACCAAACCACCTTTACAGGTCCTCCTCTGGTCTTCGTACCCTCTTTTGATGGACCCTGCTTGTACCTAGGAGCTTTACACCTAGGGCACGTATCCAAGTCTTTATATTTGTCTCCACGGTATAGTATGCAATCATTTGAACATGCATGAATTTTTTCTACCTCCAGTCCAATTGGGCAGATCATTTGCTTGGCCAAGTATGTCTTCTCTGGCAATTCATTCTGCTCTGGTAGCAGTTTCCTCACTACACCTAACAAGTCATCAAAGCCTTTATCGCTTAGTCCATGCGTAGACTTGAACTCTAATAGCATGATGTCAGCTTCTAGTTTGCTCACTGGACAATCTCTATACAATGGGGTTTTGGCATCTTTTCTCATTATCTCTAGCTTTTTCAACTGTCTAGCACTAAGACATCCTCCCTCCACATCACGTAGCAACCTAGAAATGCCATCCTCATCCTCCGTGTCGTCAGCTAACGTATTTGTAAACACGTTGTCATCCATAGCTATGGGTTCCGTGCGTAGGCCACTTTGTTGATGCGTTGCTTGCTCTCTAAGTGCGTTGTCAGACATTGTTACATCATTATTATTTGCTTGCGTAACATTTACACCAACCTCACCATGGAAACACCATATTTTATAGTCACTCATGAACCCCCTAGTAATCAGGTGGCACCGGATAGACTCCACATTTCCCCATTTCTTTCGATTTTTGCAATCTCTGCATGGGCAAAATATAAGTTGTTCATCCCTAGCGTTGGCTACAGCTGTACTGATGAATGTGTTGATGCCCATCAAGTACCGCTCGTCCGTTGGTCGCAGACCATACATCCACTCTCGATCCATCCCTGCACCCAAAATTTAATTAAAAATGATAGACAAATAAAAAAATGTCATACAATGATTACAATTCCACTTGTTTTTTATCCTTATTTTCTTGAATAATTAATTGTACACCAAGCTTGTCATGGCAAAATTATATTTAAGGACCAATGGACCCACTAATTACAGATATATTTAACTTTAGAAACCTAATTAACAACAACATCAATCTAGCTGCATGATCAACAATGTCGCTCCATTATGAATAAAATGGGTGGGTACTTTTTGTTCGATACAAAGTTAAATTACATTTTGCTCAACTAAATTATAGGAACAACTAAACTAAATTATAAGAATAATTGGACCTTATCATGGCAAAATGAAGTACAGCACAATTGGAGCCAATACTTACTAATTTCTAAATTAGGACAATTAATGAACCACAACAATTCACCATTGACCAAAATTGGCTAGGTAGGGATCCCATATATTGTGTGCATGAACATTCATAATAAAAGAGCTAGTGAAAGAGGCCAATTGGAGCAATCATCCAAACAACCATGCAATCAACTAGTAAATATAACTAGTACATATTCACTAACCTTTAAGCAAGAAGAAATCACCACAACTTCAATGTCTTCCTCCAAATGCAATGGAAACGTGCTCTCTAAAAAGGGAGAACCACTAATCATCATAATATAGCCATGAAATAGAATCTAAACAGCCAAATTTGAATGAGTTGAGACTTGGCATTACCTTAGACCAAGAAGATCAAGACCATGCTTCAAAAAACAAGATCCACAATGAGCATTTTGCTGAAAAATGGCCGCAACAATAGGGGGAGGGAGTGGGAAAACGCTCCTCTGCTTGTAGTGTGCTCGAGCTGTGGGAGAGAGCAGAGGAAGGGAAGATATATGTACAGGGAAAACACTGGCGGTTCGAAGCCAAACCGCCATTGATATATGCACATCACCAGCGGTTCAAAACAAAACCGCCACTGATATTTAGTAATCACTGGCGGTTTGAACTACAAACCGCCAGTGATACATCACTGGCGGTTTCTAATACCAACCGCCACTGATTGCCACTATCACTAGCGGTTGGTAGCGTTTCTCAATTATTGACTGAATTTGAAGCTTCAAACCGTCAGTGAATGAAACTTAGTGGCGGTTAGAGACAAACCGCCAGTGATGTACCGCCACTGAATGCCAATTCTGTAGTAGTGAAATCCTACTCTCACATGGATTTAGGATGGGATATAGCAAAAAATAGTAGCTCCACCCCGCTCCAACCCATGCTATTAGATAACACCATGTAAGTATGCTGGATTTGCCCTGAGCCAGAGAGGATGCGACCACCGAGGGGCGAGGTAACCTAGGTGTGACCGTCGGGGGAAGGGAGTTGCCATTGGGCACGCTTGGCACGGAGGCTAGGTCACGCATAGGCGCAGCGCCTGTGTAGAGAAGAAGGCCGCAATAAAGAAGTTTATGCACAGAGACAAGAAAAATAAGACAAATATAGAGAGGAGGGCAATATAATCATTTTTTTCTCATTGCAAGAAGAAATTTGGTCAAATGCTTCACCATTGAAATAGAGGTGTGCTAAACCGAAAAGACCAAAATATAAACAAATATTAATATTTATAGTATATAATTAGTATCATTAGATAGAACGCTGAATATATTTTTATAATAAATTTATTTAAAGATATAAATGTTGCTAATATTGTACTACAAACCTACCAGTACACTGTACTACAAACCTACCAGCAGCACTACCTCGTCACCGCGCACAAGAGGCAAACAGTCAACCACGTGCAATATCGGAGTACACGTAGCAAGGCAAGCAGACTCTTCGCCTTCTCCTTCCAGAGTAAGGATCGCCACCTCGTTGGCTCCTCCCATTCCAAGCCCCAGGTCGGGAGAGCTGGAGAGAGGGAAGGAGCGGGCGCCACCGAGTTGGTCGCCGCGTCGCCAACCCAACTCCGCGCCGTCCACCGCCCACCGCAGGCGCCCGCACGGCCTCGCTGGTGCTGGACGACTCGACGGCGAGCAGCGACTAACCCTCTTCGGCTCGGCAGCTCTGACGACGACTCCAGCTCCCGTCCGGCCCTCATTCGGTTGATCTCGGTCGATCCCCCAGCTCCCAGCACCAGAAATCTCCGATCTGATCGAGAACGCATGGCCTACTGGGGTAAGGACTCGAATCACCAGCTATCGCCGATCAATTTTTGTGCTCCACCTACGGCGAGTCTGGGCCCTCTGGGGCTCTATCCATGGTCTGATCCATCTTTTTTTTTTAATCTTTCTCATACTTTGCAGGTGTGGTGGTGAAGCCCGGCGAGCCGTACGCCTATGAGTCCTCAGGCCGAGGTCGCCTCCGCATCACCCAGGTGATGAGCGAACCACACCCCCCCCCTCTCTCTCTCTCTCTCTCATGACCAAGAAACGTATCTTTGTTTTTTACTGGTCATAGTACGATAGGTACACGATTAATTCAGTCAAGCTAGCTCGTGTTCTTATCTGTCGCTGCATTTGTGGATGGATGTCCTTCTTTCAAGAGCCTTGTTTTTCTTAAAAAAACAAGGACATGTTTTAATCATTATTGATCGTTTTGTTAAACTGATGCCGCTGATTAATCTGGGTGTTGCTAATAATAAAATGTTTTTAGTATATCTAGTTATATTCTGCATATGCAGTAGAGAAAGTTCTGCTGTGGAGGACTTGTGTTTTATTCCTGTCTCCTTGTATACAAATCTTTATTTGTTTATTCAGTGGCTTCATAGATGTAGATGATGTATATGATCCTAATCTTCAACTGCAGGAAACCCTCAACTAGCTTAGTTTTGTGGAACATTGCAAACAGATTACAAATTTGGATTTAGCAATAACATTACATGTAACATTTTCTGTATTTATGCCAATTCAAAACAATTTTAGAAACTTGGAACCTATGCATGCCAATTCATCCAAACACCTGCTGTAGAAAATATTTTCTGCAATGTTTGCTATACAGAACACGTGCAATGTTTAAGAAACTCTTGATTACTAAATTAAAGCATGTTTCTTTTTTTATGTATTTTTCAGGCTACACTAGGTGATCTTCAGAGTGTTAGTCAGAGCACCATAGCAAGCAGTGTTGGTGGTAGGATGCCTGTGAGCTTCTGCAAATTGAACTCTACAAAGGGCACGTACAGATTAGAGCTGGAATATGAGGAGGAGCAAAATGTTGTTTTCTCTGTGATTGGGGATAGTTCAGTTCACCTGACAGGATACTACAAGTAAGTATAGATATTCTTGGTATTATTTTGCATTGTTCTGTAATAAACATCAAATCACTAGAGTTCTATATATATTGTTCAGTATTCTTGGTAGAGCAACATTTTCCATTGCACAAATCAAAAGGTACATTTAATTCATGTGTAGCTCGCAAGGGGTGTGGTGGCGCACTGTGCTTTAAGCTAAGGTATTGTTCTATTAATGTGGTCTTGTAATAGTTTGGCACTATTAAACTGGTACATTTTCAAGTTATTGAGTCTAAGTGAATAGCAATTGAGTACTATTGATAAGATGGTTGGTCAGTTAAACTTGTCGGTTTGCTTGTTTGTTGTCGTTACTTTTTCCTTTTGCCACAAGATGAAGGAAAAAAAACTTCAGCGGATGGTATAGTTGGTAAATCTAGATGGACCAGTTCAACTTAATTATGTTATACATTAATGTACTAATATAGTATTTTAGTAGTTATTATCATACAGTCACGTAAACTACACAACAGGGCCTTAGTTCTTTGTTTGGGTGTAGCATATACTCCCTCTGTCCCATGGACTTTGTCGTTGGAAAACCGTGCCTCCCTCACAAACACGCTTCCCGGGCGATATACTCCATGGGACGGAGGGAGTATATCATATCAACATAGAAAACTTGTGTTAGGAATGGCCCAATGGTTGCGTATGCCTTTCCTAGATCAAGAATGTTGCTTATCTGATATCATTTGGAGCCTATGTACACGCAATTAATCATATATAATTAGATTTACATATTATATATTAGGACACAAGACTTATGAATGGACCATAATGGTTGGATATGCCTTTCCTAGTTCAAGAGTTGTGGGCTTGTGGTGTACCTGTGATACCATTTAGAGCCTATATATGTACATGAAATAGATGAGATATAAATAAACCATAAGCAATGAGATATAAATAAACCATAAGCTCTAAGTCATGGTACTATCTTGATTTGTACTTGTTGCATATATGTTCTACCTCTGTAGGGTCCCTGATGCTGCTGCCAACGTACAAGCTCTTCTAACACAAAGTCAAGAAGCTGATGATCCTGAAACCACACATGCTCATAATATTCCAAAGGAACACAATGCTGTAGACATTGAAGTACACAATGATGGTACAAATCAAATGGTTCAGCAAACCAGTCTTAACATTGAGTAAGGAATCAAACTAGTTGACTCATCTAGTGAATTTTTTTTAACTTTGTAATTATTTATTTTCATACTGTATATGTATTATTTTGTAGGATCCCTGATAACGCATCCCCTGGATCTGGTCATCGTCCAGGCTACAAGGAAGATGTAGGAGGCCTTATCAATGAGTTGGGAGTAAAGGAACTAAAATTGGGAGACTGCAATACTGAACTGGCATCTGATGGGAAGGTCATCCTCAACTCAACCTTAGTATAGTAACAATCATTAACTTGTATAATTGTTGGAGCATCTGATAGAATTGTATTAGATGTTTATAACAATGTCTAAGTTTTTTCGTGAAGTGTTAACTCTCTTATAACAAAATAAAATCTCTCTCCCCCTCCCCCTCCTTGTTCATGCACGTATTGATGACTAGTCTTAAATGATATAGCACAGTATGGGCAGTTTTTTATACATTGGAAAGAAGTAATGCGTTAATGACTTCAATGTTAACCACACATTCTCATGATATTCCACAGGAACACGATGCTCTAGATACTGAAGTATGTAATGATGTTACAAATCAAATGGTTCGACAAGCTGCTCTTAATATTGAGTAAGGAATAAAACTGGTTGGCCTGTCTAGTAATTTTTTAATTATTCTAAATATTTATTTTCGTAATGTATATGTCTTATTTTGTAGGATCTCTCATGAAGCATCCCCTGGTTCTGGTCATCGTCCAGGCTACAAAGAAGATGTAGGAGGCCCTATTGACAAGTTGGGAATAAAGGAACAAAAATTGGGAGACTGCAATGCTGAAATGGCATCTGATGTGAAGGTCATCCTTAACTCAACCTTAGTAGTAACATTCATTAACTAGTATATGCTGGTGCATCTAATAGAATTATATTAGATGTCTATAACAATGTTAAGGTTTTTTCACAAAGTCTTAGTTCACTTATAACAAAATATAATCTCTCTTTCTCTCTCTCTCCCCCCCCCTCCCCTCCCTCCCTCCTTCTCCCTCTTTCACACACAAAATATTGATGGCTACTCTTAAATAAGAGACCACAATATGGGTAGTTTTTAATACATTGGAGAAAATAATATGTTAATGACTTAAAGGTTAACCACACATGTTGATGACATTCTACAGGAACGCAATGCTCTAGACACTGAAGTACGTAATGATGGTACAAATAAAAAAGTTCAGCAAGCCAGTCTTAACATTGAGTAAGGAATAAAACTGGTTGACTCGTCTAGTATTTTTTTTTAACTTTCAATTATTTATTTTTATATTGTATGTAAATTATTTTGTAGGGTCTCTAATAAAGCAACCCCTGGTTCTGGTCATCGTCCAGTCTACAAAGAAGATGTAGGAGGCCCTAGCAACGAGATGAAAATATATGACCTAAAATCGGGAGACTCTGATGCTAAAATGGCATCTGATGGGAAGAAGGTCATCCTCAACTCAACCTTAGTATTAACATTCATGAACTTGTATAATTTTGTGTGCATCTGATAGAATTGTATTGGATCTTCATAACAATGTCTAAGCTTTTTTTTTAGCAAAGTCTTACCTCATAACAAATTAGTACCCACCCCACCCCACCCCCCCCCCCCAAACCGCCCTCCTTGTGCACACACAAAAATTATTATTGATGACTTCTCTTAAATAATACATCACAGTATGGGCAATTTTTTATACATTCCTTGACCTGGGAAAAAGTAACACCTTAATGATTTGAATGTTACTTGTGTAGGTTAAAGTGAAATATATTGGAATGCTGGAGGATGGGAAAGTTGTTGACTCTGCTGATGGTCACCCTGCCATTTTCAAGTTCACGCTTGGTAAAAGACTGACAAAAGCTTTCATTTCTGGTCCATGTATAATCCTTTAGTTGATCACAACATATATGCATATTCTAATGGTTTCAGGTGCTCACAAAGTAATTGCTGGATGGGAGCAAGGAATTCAGGGTTATAAGCATTCTTTACTAAAGCACACATCTCATCTTTATTTTTGTGGTAATTAGGTTGAAACCAGGTTTGGTTTGTCCTGTAGGCATGCGTGTTGGTGGGAAAAGGATACTGATCATTCCTCCTTCTCTGGCGTGAGTGTCTCATTTCATTCACACGCTTCTTTTCTTTCATTAGAATATGCATGTTACCATTCATGCACATTTGTGGAAGGGGAAACTAAATTTGTGCTTATTTTTCAGGTATAAGGACAAACCACAAAAGGTGAAGATACCAGACAAATCACAAATGGAGACAACACAAGACAAGCCTCAAAAGGAGAAGATACCAGACGAACCACAAAAGGAGATAATACCAGCTAACTCATGGCTTATTTATGAAATTGAGTTACTTAAAGTGTGGGAACCTAAAAGAAGCATCGTTCAGTGAAGCATCACTAGATTGGAGCAGCAAATGACGTATTTTGGTTCCCTTTCAGATAGCATGTCGCACTCAGTACATGTTAGAGTTATTTTGGTGTATTGTGGCATGGGTGGTATGTCGCTGGATCAATGGATGGTAAACTTATTGACAAGTGACAACCATCCTTACCTAGATATTTTGGTGGAGGATGTGGCATTGTATGCCTGAATATATTGCCCTAGTGCTTGACTCGTTTCATGGCTCTAGCTAAGCTTACTTTGTGTGAAGATAAACTGTGCTCTATGGGCCGGACTCTAAATGTGCTTGGAAGTTGCTTGGCAGGCTCATCTGTAACTTTGTCCATGTGGTGATTAGCTCTTAAAAAGTACTATATTTTAGTTAGCATGTATGTTTGCGTTCTTAATTTGCTAGATTCTGCAAATTAACTGGGCAAGTTCTGGTGAAATATTTTTAGTTTCTTTGCATGTAGTGAAATGGGTTGGCATCTGTTGTGCTAGAAATACTGTAGCCATTGGATCTAAATAGTAAGCTAGCTATCATTTGGATTATCACACAGATGTAGGATGAGCTGCAGATGCCTAGCTTTTCTTATTGTCAGTCCTCTGCTGGTTTTACTTTTGTGCTAGAAATTACTGGAAGTATATGCTGTCTTTTGGCCACCAGATAATCTCAACTGTAAGAACTACCAGCTTGGATAACGGACCTGGTAGAAGTGCCTAGTTTTTATTGTCAGTCCTTTGGGTTTACTTCAGACGATTGGCTATAGCTTTTTTGGTTGTTGTCAGACCTTTGGACTTCAGACAATTTGGATTATGGCGGTTGCATGATCAGAATTAGCAATAACTATGTCAAGGTTCTCAGTTGAAGAAAAGAGTTGTTGAAACTTGAAACCATTCCAATATTTATCTTCTGGTTATATATTCAGTTAGAAAATTGCTGGTTTGCTCTGATTGATCCATTGAGGGAATCGGTAGGTTCCTGTATATTCGGATTCCGGGCAAATTCAGCTATCGAAGAGAAACCAAATTGGTGATTTGATTAAAACTAAAATTAAGATAAAATGATTGAAACGATGGCAAGTTGATCGGCGGATTACATTTATATATATTATAGTCCTTTTAATTGCAAGAGGTGCTTAAACTAGCTGCCACTCCTTAAGCAACAACTAATGACAAAGACAGAAACTGCTGACAGTAGGCCAACATCTATAATGCTGGTAGCTTAGCCTGACGCCTAGACTAACGAACAAAAGTATCGAAATTAGGCCAACATCTATCTAATAACTATACTATACAGGTTGCTTAGCCTGATGCCTGAACTAGTTCTTACTGAACATATTAGTGTTGAAATTAATCTCTGCTAGCTACTAGTAGGTACGTAGCATCAACAAAAGTGCTGAAACTATCGATCTAGTCCTAGCTCCCTGATCGATCGCCATAATCAGTGTCAGTGCCAAGCAATAAACTAGGTTCCATGTGAGGAAGAAGAGAACGAAATGGTCACAATCAGCGGGAGGAGCTCCGGCCAGACCTTGCTGGACAGGTCGTAGAGCTTCCTGTCGCGGAGCTCACTGCTCGGGCCATCAGAGGCCATCACCTTCTTGAACCTGGTCATGAGGTTCTGCACCTTGTTGTTGACGTCGCCGGCTGTGGGATTCTCCCTCTTTAGGACGACCCGGCGGTGGATGGCGCCGAGTAGCGCAGACTGAGGGTCCAGCAGCCGCCCGGACTTGAGGCAATCGGCGGCGAGCGTGGTGAGGATGTTGACCTCGCCGAGAAGATCCAAAACCACATTGCGCAGCGCTTCGCCAGATTGGGGGGGGGGGGGCATGCAAACTGGCGACAATTATGCGTGTCAAAATATATACATGACAAATGTATATGTAGCATCTAAATTAATTTTATTCTTATCATATAAAGAAAGCAAAAATAAAAAAATAAAGGGAAATTAATTAGTATCATGCCTCTAACCTTTCATTCGATCAATTATCGAATCTAATTCATTGGCCACAAAAGTTTCGGGGTAGTAGCAACTAGATAAACAGACAAAATTAATTAGCACTAGCTCCTTAACGTTAAGTGCAAACAATTGGTCACTTGCCGTTTAGCCTCGAACAAAACGATCACTTAAATGGGTAAAATGGTCGTTCCAATAGATGATTGTTTTGACAAACAATGACAGTAACATAGACTAAACAATTAAAATAATTGATTTTCAATTAACTAGCTATTAGAGTGTGTGCTATAGGGAGAAACTATGTTTGATAGGCCATAATAAAAATAAAAGATATGGTGAAAATATTAAGTAAACCTAATTTTTATTTATATATGACACTATTAGATCAATATAAGGCAAAGAACCAAAAAAATTATAGTACAAATAATATCACTAACTAGCTAATTAGATAATTAAGCAGCTAATTTACAAGGTGTATTAGGGAAGGTGTGGGAAGGTTGGGGGGTGCCAGGCCCCCCTCAGCCTCCCTTCCCTCCGCCACTGATGGGTCTGCATCATGCAAGTTCCAGTTTCTCTGCTCTGGTTTTAGATTTCAGTTTCCGGTTAATTTTTGGAATTTTTTCGGTCACCATCATTTGATGGGCTTCATCCATTCTCTAATTTCCCATTTTTTCCTTCTGATCCGCTTCGTCCGTTGGGCTTTCGACACTAGTTTTTCTTTTTTTTTTTCCCTCTAGTGTGCTTCATCCATTTGGCCTTATGTATTGATTTTTCACTTTTACTTTTTTCAATCCACTTCGTCCATATGGTCTCCCACACTGATTTCTTCTATCTTTTATGGACAAATATAAAAAAATAAATACTCCTATAACACTGGAGATATAAATCTTTGACACTTCCTTAATTGTAAGATGAGATCCTAACCACCAAGTTATTGATATCGTTTTAATTAGTAAAAATCTTCTTTTATTAAAAATCTGCATGGGATCAACTTATAATCCGACTGATTAACCATGAATTAAAATATTGAATATTTTTTCTAATTTTTTCATGCCCTTTTTCAATTGTGAATTAAAATATAGATCTACGATGTCCTTTCCTTTTCTTTCCATCTTTCATCTGTTTTCTCATTGATTTGTGTTGCCTGCATCCATCATGATCGTTCAATTTCTCCTCTGTCATTTTTCCACATCTTTTCTTATATTATATAAAAAAACTTCCATCCTAATAACAAACATTCCCATCACTAAATTATTGATTTAATTATGTTTAGAAATCATTATTATTTAGAAACTAAATCGGCTTGGCACTTTGCTATTCAATCAAATCAAAATAATATAGATCATAAATAATTACTATTACAACCTAACTCAACTTAGCAGTTTGTCATGCAATCTAATGAAATAAATATATATGCAGAATGTATGTATATACCATTGTAATCCTCAATGAGGGCTTTCACATCCAAACCACAAACGGACAAACTAATTCTAAAAATGACGACAACTAACTCCTTGCCGAATTTAATTAGATATTACAATTATATGTTTTTATGGATCCTTAAAAGAATTTATGGAACTCAATATTTAATTCTACCAACACATGAATATTATGAAAAATTAAAGTTATGATATATTTATGAGTAAATTGTTCTATGTGTTATGACTTATGAAAAAATCTATCAAGGTTGTTTTTCAATAACATTTTATATTAATGTTTGTGTAACAGTCCTCTTGGAAGGGGCCTCCTAGTAGTGCCGGCTAGGGCTGAGAGAGGGGCTGGGGCGTCAGGCAGAGGAGGGGCGGGGCGGCGGCAGGGAGACGAGAGGCTGCGCAGAGAGAGAAAGGGATAGGGAAAGCTTGAGGCTATTCTTTCTTAACCTTAGATGATTACAATACTTTATAGTCCTTGATATACTTACATCTCAAGTAAAGTACATTCAAATCCCATCTAATCTAATTTCTTAGATTGATCCTATTTCTATTGTTTACTATTCCTTTCTTTTATTCTAGATTCTTCAGGATATGGGCACCGTCGTGTTGGAAGGCTGCCGCCCCACCCCTGGGTGCACCCCCATTGATGCCACGATTGGCCAAGGTGTGATCGGCTTGGGCCCTTCCTGGCTTGTATTCCCTTCCCTTGGACCTTCTATTAGATGCATGACATGTCTCCTCCCTTCCTCTCCGATCAGCACGTCCTCGCTCTGAATTATGGTCCAGTAGTTGCACTGTTGGCTAGAAGTCTGCTACCCCAAGGTATGTCCTCGATCTGAATAAAGAGATGCCAGAGTGTCATGGATCTGATCAAGGTTGATGTTGGCAAAAAACTCAATGTAGTAGTGGTAGGAGTCAAAATAGCCAGAGGTGCAGTAGTTGTAGGTTCCCGAGTCCACTATTAGTCCATGGGCGTGGCGTGCGATAGCTAAGTGGCATCGAGGAGGATTTTGGTGAAGTGGAGCACCAGCATGATCCTTGGGGGCCGTGAAAACATGTGTACCTGCTTGCATTGGCTTGCCTGTGATGCGCCTATCGCTATGATGGACGGTGGTGTGGTGAAATGCAGGGTGCCAAAGAGAAGGTCGACTGCTTTGTAATTGGCTAGAGAGATGAGTAGGTGGCCATCCATGTGTTGCCTACTTATGTAGGTGTCCTCGATGGATAGAAATTGTTGGTCGTTGTTGTTAAAAAAGATGATTGTTGCTGACGGTAGTATGCATTGGGGCTAGTCCTCTAGTAGTAGGATACTTTACGAAAAGGCTTAACTTGTCGGTGTAGATGTTGACGTGTGAAATCCAACTGCGGGAGATGGGGAGATGTAGCTCCAAGTGATTCCAGCCAGGTCCTGCAATAGTGGTGAAGTCACTAGTATGTAGTAGCGGTCGTTGTAGCGAATGATGTCGTGTTGGAGCAACCAATAAATTGGTGCCGCTGCATGGACTTCGATGGTGGCAGAGATTATCTGGAGTAAGAGCTTGTCCGTGGTGGCCAGATAGAGTTGTGCGAGGGTGGCATCGACGGACGTGGTCGCTTTGGTGTTGTAGCTAACCCATGGAAGGAGCGCCTTTGTCGGGGCATTCTAGGGTGTTGGAGTCATTGTCATAGGGCGTCATGCCAAATCGCTCTCCATCTTGCCTCATGGGGTGTCAGCTTCTCGCTTTGATGTGTAGTCACCTAGTCAAGGATGGCTCGTGAGGCGTAGGTGGTGGTAGGCGTGATATGCTCTTGTGCACGTGCGAGGTCAATGGTCGTTTCCATATCCCGTGGGTGATGCTTGGCTGCGGTCCAGAGTGCATCTTGTAGGCCGGTGATGAAGAGGTTAACTTGATGAAGCAAAGCTCGCTAGTGATATCGACATGTGGCACATACATTGTGAAATTGTTGATGTAGTCGTTATAGTGCCGGTGTGCCTATGGGGTGTGAGATTGGCGGGCATGTCCTGGCAGATGGGGTGGACTGAAGTTGCATCGAACGCCTCAGGTGAAGAGCTGCCACTTGGACATTGGTGCATCCTTCATGGAGCAGATGTACTAGGAGTTGTGCTGCATTTGTTAGATGAAAAGCAGCATACCGAGCTTGTTGATCTCCAGGTACATAGTGCAGCTTGAAGAGGAGTTGCAGTCCAGAGAGCCACAATAGTGGATCTGTTGAACCGTTGCACGTAGGGGTTGTTAATCGAGTCGTGATGGGTTGCTAGTGGAGATGACGCTGGTGTTGCCGATGGGGCAAAGACCTGTTGCGTTCTTGGTATAGGCACTTACTGTGTTGGTAGCTGGTGGCCGATTGAAGGAAACTTTTTTTTGAAGAAACAGGAGGGGGCGCGCCCCTACTGGTGATATATTAAATATGCAAAGTTAAATGAATTACAAATGGGGAGAAGAAAAGGAAAACAGGGGAAATCTAAGATACAAAAAAAAGTGGTAAAGAAGATGATCTTTACAAGGATGATCAAGATAGATTCTGGAACCATAGATCAATGGATGGGGAAACTTTTGTTTGGCGCGCAGAAGCAGCAGCGCAAATTCTCTTCTGAATTCAGTCTTCACCGAAGTAAGTGAAGGAGGGAGGGAGTTGAATATAAGTCCATTCCTCTGTTGCCAAATGGTCCAACACATAATGATGATAATATCCATGAAGTATGGAACCTGTAGCTGTGGTCTGAATGCCTCTAGGTTTAGATGAAGACTGAGCTGTGGTTGTGTTTGGATTCCCAGCCAGTTCCAACAGCATTCCACGAAATGACAACTGATGAGAAGGTGGTGCAGGCTCTCTACTACGTCAGCAGAACATAGGACGCATGAGTAGTCTTCCAGTTCCATATTTTTCCTTCCCAGTAGTTCTCTTGTGCTGAGTCTATCTACTAAAATTAACCATGCAAAAACCTTGTGCTTGTTTTGGCATGATGAATTCCAAATCCATCTGAAGCTTTGGTGAATCCCTCTGTGACCTCTGAGGTGTCTGTAGGTTTTGGCTACTAAGAATTTTCCTGAATTCCAGATACAAGTCCAGACATCATGTGAGTCATTTAGGTGGAGTTGATGGAGGTCTGCCTGTAGTTGATTCATCTGATCATAAACTTGTTGAGATAGAGGCAGGTGAAATAGCTCAAAGAGGTTGGCACTTTCCAAACCATCAGCAAGGGTGGTCTTGTTTGATCTGACAAAAGAGTAAAGCTCTGGGTATTGTTGAATTGGGATTCTGTCACACCACATGTCTGTCCAGAGGAAACAAGTATTACCCTTGTTGACATTAGGCCTGGCCACCCCCTTAAATTTGTTCAGAAGTTTTAGAATGTCTCTCCACCAGAATGATCCTTTCTTAGTTTCTGATGGTAATGAGCCGTCAGCATAGTAGCATTCCCAAACCAATTGAACCCAGGGAAGGTCCTCCTTATTGAAGAATTTCATTAGGTGTTTCAAAAGCAGAGCTTCATTTTGAGTTTTTAGGTCTATTACTCCCAGTCCACCTTCTGATTTTGATTTACAAACTATAGTCCATGCTGCCTTTGGTCTCTGTTTAGCATTTATGTCTGCACCTCTCCAAAGGCATAATTTCCTGAATTTATCAATCTGCCCAATAACTGTGCTGGGTATGGCAAAGGTGCTCATACAGAAGGTTGGGAATGCTGAGAATACTGAATTTGTGATTTCTAATCTACCAGCCTGATTGAGGAACATGGATGTTGCAGCCAGTCTTCTTTCATATCTATCCACTAGGGGGGAGAAATCAATTACTCTAGGTTTAGTTAGGCCCATTGGGAGGCCTAGATAGGTAAAAGGGAGGTTTCTTGTTTCACAGCTGAAGGTTCTTGCAAGCACTTGAAGTTTTTCTTCCTAGACATTAATAGGAACCATGACTGATTTGTTGTAGTTGACTTTCAGGCCGGTGGACTCACCAAAAGAATGGAGGAGTGCCTTCAAGGTGATCAGTTGCCTTGCATCTGCCTCCATTACTATCAATGTATCATCAGCATATTGGATAATGGGAAAATCATTTGTACAGCTCAATAGGATTGCTAACTTGAGCAGGTTGAGGTCTTTGGCCTTGTTCAGGATGGATTGGAGAAGGTCAGCCACAAGCACAAATAAAAGGGGGGATAGTGGATCACCCTGTCTGACTCCTCTCCTGCAGTGAATGGTTTTCCTAGGAATCCCATTCAGGATGATTGATGAAGTTCCAGAATTTAGGATTAGGGAAATCCAAATGATCCATCTGTCTCCAAAACCTTTGGCTCTAAGAACTTGAATAATGGAATTGTGCTCCACCTTGTCAAATGCTTTTTCAAAGTCTGGTTTTAATGAAGCCATATTGATTCTTGTGGATAATGTGCTTGATGGTTCTCTGTAGTCTGTTTGCCAAGATCTTGGTGATGATCTTAAAAGATGAGTTCAGGAGAGAGATGGGTCTGTAATCTGACGGTGTTCTGGGTGCATCTTTCTTGGGGATGAGAGTGATGAGGGAACTGTTTATGCTTCTCAAACAGACTTCTCCATTGTAAAATGCCTGGAGCAGACTGTAAATGTCAAGTGCAATCAGTGTCCAACACTCTTTTATAAACTCATTGCTGAAGCCATCTGGGCCTGGGGATTTGTTGTTAGGTAGTTCTCTGATGACCTCATCGATCTCGTGTTTGCTGAAGGGCTCCTCAAGTTGGAGTAGTCCAGGCCAGGGGGTGATGATATTGCCTAAATCAAATAGCATATCAGTGTACTCTGACTGCCCTATTCTATCTTTGAAAGCCTCCCAGAGGACTTTGGCTTTCTCTTCATGCTTGTTTACCGTGTCTCCAACTGCATCAAGTAATGAAGTAATGAGATTCTTTCTCTGTCTGATTGTGGCCTGGGCGTGGAAGTATTTTGTACTGGCATCACCTTCCTTTACCCAGTTAATCTTCCCTCGTTGCTTCCAATAGCTTTTTTGTTGCTTGAGAAGAGATATTAACTTTGCACTGAGTATTTCCCTGAAATTCCATTGAATGAGGGTGAGATCTCTTAGGCATTCTATGGTGTCCAGTAGGTGCAGGATTAGTTTGGCATTCTCGATGAGCTTAGCCAAGGGTGGAGTCTTAGCATTCCAGTTTCTAAGGACCTTTCTTAGGTTTTTGAATTTGGCTGACAGTGCCCTTGCTGGATCGGCTGGTAGATAGGTTGTAGTCCATCCCTGGATCACAGTGTCCACAAAGTCCTGCCTATGGAACCAATGATTTTCAAATCTAAAAATTGCTTTCTTAGGTACGGTCGTCCCAATTTCCACCACACAGGGCCAATGGTCCGATGTTTCCATAGATAGCATTTTGACTAATGAGTTAGGGAAGCTGTCAGTCCAATTGTTGCTGGTGAAAACCAGTCCAACCTCTCTAGGAGTGGTGACTATTGTTTGTTGGTCCAGGTGAATTGTCTGCCATGAAGAGGAAGCTCAATCAAGTTGAGGGTGTTGATAGCCGCATTAAATAGAAATCTCTCTATTGGATCACCCCCCATCTCTCGTTTTACGTCTTCTCGGCCTTCTAGTGAGGTTGAAGTCCCCAACAATAATTAGCCGCTTAAGCTCACATGGCATTTGTATCCCCTTGAACCAGTTTATGAAACTTCTTTTACCTTGAGGGGTGCATGGAGCATATATAGAGGTTAGGATCCAGGTATCCATATTATGCAGTGAGGTCATCTGGACTGATAATGCATAATCATTTTGGAATATTTCAAAACCTGAAAAAATAGCACTTTTCCAGGCAATCAAAATCCCACCAGAGGCACCAACTGCCGGTTTATATGCTAATGCATCAAAACTCTGGGGGCAGAAATTTCTTAGGAAGGTTGTATCAAGAATTTCTTTCTTAGTCTCCTGCAAGCAGATGATATCCCCTTTACTTTCTACTATTCTATCCCTGATTGAGCTCCATTTCTTTTCAGAATTGATCCTTCTCACATTCCAGCACAAAACATTCCATGGTCTGGTGCTATTCATTGGTAAGCTGGACAGAGTGAGCCAATGAGGCAGTTTTGAGGTGGAGAATCAGTCACCACCGGCACCATTGAGAAAAAAAAAGAAAGCATCGAAAGAAAGGAAAAGAACCGGCAAAATGGAACGAAACTGCAATTGAGTTACGTCGAAGGGAAATATTAACATAGATAAAAAGTCTTAAACGCCCAGCAAGGGTCCAAACAAACCCCGAGATGTGGCAGGGTTTAAATAACACAAAAGAGGATAGGATAGATAAGACTATCATTAAGATAACTAAAGAAGGTTCAGCTTGATCCAGGAGTGACAGAGAATCATTCCTCCATCAAGTCCCTGCTCTTCTCCATATCCATCTAGGGGTCTTGGTCCTCTGCCTTCTTCTTTATCTTCTTTGAGATTGGCTTGACTTTTTTCTTCCTGGTCAGGTTTTCTTCCTCTAGCTCTTCCTGGTTTATCTGGCACATCTTTGATCCAATGTTTTGCAGGGTAGCTAAGGACAAGGTAGGTGGGTCCAATTTGCAGCCAATGCAGTTGACTATCTTGCATCCAGTGGGCTTGAAGCCATTGCTTTTCTCTCTAACTCTCATGCTTCTTCTGACCTCAGTATCAATCACTGGGGATTGAGTTGAACTGCATTTGTTTCTCTTTCTGGCCTTTGGTGATTCCTCTTATTCTGCCTCATTGTTATCCTCAAGAATGAAAGCTTCTTCAGGAGTGCTATTGTAGTTTAGCTGACTCAGCTTGCCACACTGTTCAACCAGATGTTGGATGGGTTCAGAAGGGAGGCATAGGCTTGAGAGTTCTCCCTGGCGTTGAAGGAGATCAGGGAATTGTGACTGTATCAAGTTCTTGGCCCATGCAAGGTTTGCTGGTGAGTTTAGGAAGGCCTGGAAGAAGTCAGCCCATTTCTTAGGCATCTCAACTGAGACTCTGTCAGCAGTGCCATTTATGCCATCAGATTGGTGGAGCTTGGTGATGACAGGGATGGGTTTGCTTGGGGTCTAGAGGGGTGATGGTGTGATAATTGGCTCTTCCCCAACCATGACCATGCCCACCTGTATATTATTATTGTGTGCCATATCTGCCTCCTCCATCTGCTCATCTTGGTTATCTCCATTCATGGGTTCCATGTTTGCTACTGGTGCCAGCTCATCTACTAAGTCAGCCGCTTGTGCCACCTCAGCCATATGTTGATCAGGGTCCTGGGCGTCCCAATGAGCATCATCAACCAATACTGCTTCATCATGCTGGTTGGTGCTTTCACCTGTCGGCATGGGATTATTTTCTGCCACTTCCTCCAGTAGCTGTTCAGGCATATGGATGGGCTGACCCTCAAGTTGCAAAGGCTGGTGGACCTCCAGGACTGGTTGGATTTGTAGTTGAAGCTGCAGATGGGCCTCTTCCTAGGCCAATGCTGGGTCAGGATAAATCAGCACTTCCTGTAGATCTTCTTCAGGGGGTATTTCATTCAGGTCTTGGTCAAGATGCTGTGGGGCTACATTGAGGTTGATCTCCACATGCTGTGCAGGTTGGTTATTGGGCTCATTGTGCTCAGGCCATGGCTGCCAATCATCTGCCAACTGTTGCTTGTTGTGTTGGTCCTGCTCTGCATCAATGGGCTCTGGAACATTGATCTGAGGGTTGTTCTGGGGGGGTACTTGCTGTCCAAAGCCAAAGAAATCAAAAGGAATAACCCCCTGGGCCTGGTTTTGAACTGGAATCTGATCCTCATCAGCTGGCCCTGCACCCAATAGATGATGTTGAAGGATCTCAACTTGGATGGTCCAGGATTCCCCCTCGTGTCCAGGTGAGTCAGAGAGGGCAACGAATTGGGGCTAGTCTAGATGACAGACCAGACCAGCTAATCACCCTGGCAAAGCTTCCAACTGCATCCTCAATATACTCATCATCCCAGAAGTCGACATGTACACCAAGCAACATTAGTCTGACCTCCCTATTATAGTAGACCCTCCTCCAGTTTCTAGCTTGATCATGTCTAGTGAACGAAATAGTAATGTTTCCAAAAGGGTGCGGGCTATCTAGCACAAATGCATCTCTCATAGTACCAGAATTAAAACAGACCAAAGCCTGACTTAGATGAGTTGGTTGAATATCTCTATAGTTGACATGCTCTTGCACAACCAGAAAGACATGAATCGCATTTCTAACTGCTTCAAAGTCAAGTGGATTACCCGGAAGAGGCGAGAAAGTAGCGATCGCCAGGTTCTCATTTCTGGCCAGTGGTCTGGACTGTGTCACCGCCCTGATCATGAGCGGACGATTCGGCACCTCCTCAATGTGCATTCCCGGTGGCACAAAAGGCGAAGGATCGGCGCGTTGGAGCGCCATGGAAGGAGTACGGATGGAGAAAGGGAGCTCAGAACCAGGGTGAGGTGAAGGAGGATTGGGGTTTTCTTGATGTTCTTGGAGAGAGCAGCTTTGATTAGGACGGGGTGATGAAGCTGAAGTAAATGCAGTGGAAGGTGAAGGGGTGGCAAGAGTTAGGAAATTTTTTTCACCTCAGTAAGTACGGGAGGAGGAGGTGTTGCACTAGTGGGCCCAAAATTCAGTGACGGGTGGGGAGTTGACCATGGTACCACAACACTACTAGCAGGTTGTATCAGTGGGTGGGAGATACGCCACCAATGCGAGAAGGAGGAAAACCGAGGTGGGCTGCTCGTGCCAGGCCCAAATAGCGTTTCCCTGCTTTGGAAAACAGCGTGGGCTGCAACACCGGCCTTTTGCCTTTGCTGTCATACATTGGCTTCTCTGAGTCACTGACCATAGCCCGAGGATTGACACAATTTGCAGCGATATGTCCCCTTCCCCGACAACTGTAGCATCTGATTTGGAACTTGCACTGCCACCGCAGGTGACCGTCAGAAAGACATCGAGTGCACATCCCCGGTTTTGCTCACAAGGCGAAGGACGATCAACCGGAGAAGCAAGGGGCTTCAAAGAGGGAGCGTCAACGTAGTGTAGAGGATGTGCCAACCCAGGTTGACGGGGAACTATCGGCGGGCGGCTTGCGCCGGTCAGGCACATGCCACACCAAGTCCGGTCCGAGTCATCGCAACGATGAGCGCCCGGTGAAGACAGTCATCAACGAGCGGCGGAGAGGATGAGCGACGTGGCCGGGGAGGTCATGCGTCTGCAACAAGGGGGCAGAAGAACCTCGGTGGTCGCCGACGCAGGGCGATTGGCGGTGAAACGGCAGGTAGCCAGCCAATGGTGGACGCCGGGGCCGGAGTGGCCACCGGCGGTGGGAGAGCGACGGTAGCTAAGAACGAGCTAGACCGTGCAAAGCAAAATGATTCAATGCAGACGAAGGATGAATTAGAGTGACTTCTTTCCAACTCTCTTGCTTTGGAGCGTTTGGAGCTTAGTGATTGCAGTGAGATAATTTCCCTTAAGATCGATTGAAGGAAACTAGGGCAGCTGAACAGCCACGCGATTGGCAGTGGGCCTACCAAGAAGAGGGACGAGTGGTGACAGTGGTGGCTGCGGTGCTAGTGGTGTCATGAACAGGTTCGACACCTCCATGATGATTGTTGGAGTGTTGGAGGAGTGGGGTTCCTCCATCTTGTTCTTGAGGAAGGAGTTGCCGACGGTGACCATGACTTGCTTGGTCTACGCTTGAAGGTTGTTGATGGAGGCTTCCTTATCCAATCTAGCTTGGACGCTGGTGACGGCTATATTGCTATGGGTGCGTGCCTGCTCGATGGCGTGCGGGCATGAGTTGAGTTGACAAACTTGCAGATGCATCTAGTCAAAGTTCTTACATAGAATGTTGGCAAAGTCCTAAAGCAACTGCTGCATTTGGACAATGATGGACGTCATGGATCGTCTGGTCTTCAATACCAAGTGTAACCAGCCCTCAGGGGCCTCCTAGTGGTGGCGGCTAGGGCTGAGGGAGGAGGCTAGGGGCATCAGGCAGAGAAAGCAGGAAGAGGAGAGGTTGCGCAAAGAGTGGGGGGATAGGGGAACCCTAAGACTATTCTTTCTTAACCTTAGATGATTATAGTACTTCTATATTTATAAGCCTAGATAGACTTGCATCTCAAGTAAACTACTATCAAATCCCATCTAATCTTATTTTCTAGATTGATCCTAATTCTGTTTTTCTATTCCTTTTCTTTATTCTACATTATCCAAGACTAGCAAATATGGCCGTGCGTTGCAACGGAGAAAAAAATATTAATTTAGAAAACTAATAATTATATATATAGATCTCTTTTGTCAAAATAAACTGATAAATTATCAAAACTGTTTTTATGAATATTGCAAAAGCGTAATCCTGAATAAATTTGTCGTGGGTCCATGAGATAGATTTTAGAGGCTAGCACAAGCATTGAAGCTTTACCGTAATACATGACTATTCAAAGAACGCATCATTTTGAACAAACAAGCTTTAAATGAATTATTCATAATCAAAACAGAAAGAGCCAAATGATTCTATCTCTCCTTCGAAAAAGGGCTCCGGCTCCCACGAAGGAGCTAGAAGTGAAGCACCTCTAAATTGTATCATTGTGTGCTATCCATCAATTTCACAGAATTTCTTTTGGTCTTTAAATACATTTTGTTGTTTTTCACATGAATACATAGAAGCAATTGCATCGTTATTATTTTTTCGAAAAAAAAACGTGGAACCACCAACAAACCCGCTCTAAATATTTAGAGCTCGTTTGGTACAACAGTTTTTAGCTTTGGCTCCACGTACGATTCAACTTGTGAAGTTTAAGCTGTTTTGGTGAGACGTTTGATAAGACAGTTCTTTCTACTAAAAAAATATTGATAATTTTTTTTTTTCATTATTTATTTTTTTTTCTTGTTTTATTCTTTGTTTTCTTTTAGAGGCCCATTTGGAATGTAGGAATACAGTAACACAGAAACAGAAATTAACACACAAATATGATAGAAGTACATGTAGAAAATAGACGATCGAAGAGCACAGGTATTTTGTATGAACCAATCTTTGGGTAACCATAAGAAAAATAAATAAAACAGTAGCAAGTCTAAAATTAATTAGAAAAATAATTAATATATAATCTCTAAGGACCGTACAATATCAATCAATTTTAAAATAAGAACAATCTCTAAAAGACAACCATCAGCTTATGTATTCCTTCGCCAGTGCCCTGTAGTCCTCTTCTCATCTCCTGCTCGTCCCGCATCTGGTCAATGCCCTGTAGTCAGTTCTCTCCTCATCTCCTACTCGTCCTGGGTGTTCGGAGTTTGGCGAGGCCGGCGGAGTTGTAGCGGCTGTGTGCCGCGTGAAGCCAGCGGGGGTGGATTTGAGCTCCCTCCTAAGTCGCCGTCACCGAAGGAGATGGAGCCGTGTGCAGTCGGGCAGTCGGCAGTGGTGCCCGATGGACTTGAGTTCGACGCCGTCGGAGGAGATGCAACCACGTGGGTTGGTACATTCAATTTTTTTATTCCTCTTATTCCTCTCTTTTTTCTCCTCACACATGTGAGCCTCTCGCTACGCGGCCGCTCGGCACTCGACCTCCGCATCTGTGTCTCTCTTCTCCGTATCCAGCGCGCTAGTAAACACGAAGCCATAGAGGAGCCACGGAGGGCCTGCGCCCCTCGGCTCGCGCGCGTGACTCGACGTCGTTGCGGCCCACCCTCGCGACTCGACGCTGCCTCTCCGTCGTGGCTTGCGCTCGTGACTCGACGCCGCCTCTTTATCGCGGCCCGCGCTCGTGACTCGACGCCGCCTCTCCGTCGCGGCCCGCGCTCATGATTCGACGCTGCCTTGACGGCGACGGGTGCGGGAGGAACTTCAGGCAACGGCGAGGCGACCGTTCAGAGGAAAGCACGAGGCGAGCTCGGAGTGGGGCGCGGCGTCTGGGAAGGGAGCTCGGAGCAGCGTGCATCGTGCAGGAAGGGAATTCGGAGTCGAAGCGGCGTGCGGCAGAACTCGAAGTCTCAGAGTTGGAGCGGTTTGCGGCGTGCAAGGTATCAGACAGCTACATTTCTCTTGGGCTAAAGACTTCGAACCAAATTAGGTACATGGCTGAACCCGAATCTGAGCAGAATAAGGCCCAACACGAGTCCAAGCGATATAAGGCCGAAATCAGTGGAAGATTGGGCTGGACGAAAATCAAAAATTGCCAGAAATTTTGGCTTTTAAGTATTAGGAATAGATAGATATGAGCACTGGTGGCATGGTGGAAGGCTGCTGCCCCAACCTTTGGGCATACCCTTTGCTGGCGTGGTTGGCCAACGTATGGTCGGTTTGGGGCCTTCCTAGGCTTGTAGCCCCCTTTCCTTGGCCGGTTGGACCTTCCATTAAACGTATGACTTCTATTGCAACACACAAGTGTATTTGTTTATTTTTTCTATTGCAACACATAAGTATATTTGCTACTATACAAACCACCCCCCCCCAAAATAAAATCTTTTGTGCCTATGGTATTCGATATGTCAATTTTTTCAAGTATAAAAGGGAACCATCAATAAACAGAAAATACTTTATTATAACCACAAACTAACAGTGTACACTTTTTGAAACAAAACATTATACAGATTTGGCTGCATATCGCCGCGTCACGTGCTCCAGTTTTTTTACTGCTACTAAGGGTCGGGACTATTAATAGAACATATATTCCTCATATAGGTGTACTGGATTAGGAGGTTCTATGCTGCACTAACGGTTGTCAAATCTACGATTTTATGTCTTCATAATCTCCTTTGCTAGATGTACTGTAGCAGACAATGGCCAAGTATTACCAATTGACAAAAGCATCTTTAGAGAGATCACCAGATCTGTTTACTCCAGTTAACCAAACAGTGGTCTAGTAACACCACACATTGTCACCCATAATATGAACAAAGGCCAACAAATGAGCCGTTAAATCCAACTGCAGACATTTTTTTTTATTAGAACATCTCATACCAAAAGTATCTGTCAAATTTTAAGATCAAAAGCATACCAAAAGTACCTGTCTAATTTTAAGATCAAAAGCATAATATATTACTATAGACATCCACATTATGTGCAAAATGACACATCACCATTCAGTTGCACAAGGCCCTTTGTCGATGACCTATATAACACACAAAAATAATAATTAATTGTCTGCTGCACTAAAAAGATCTCAACAGGCTTTAAAGAATATCAAAATTAGCTCGGAAGTGATATATCTCATATAACATCTGATGATACTATTGTATTGTATGTTCCGCACAAACAAACACTACTGAGCACACACCAACAATATGTAGCACCCAGTAAGAGCTTGAATTGCATGCTGCCAGAGGATCAGCACGCTAAGTTTGTAGTATCCCTGTAGTATCAACCTACTCGCAAGTGGCCAGTACAGAAATTGCCAGGTCAATGCAGCTTATGCATTCCATGTTGAAGCAAGTGCAGAGACGAAAATTGTAGTTCCATGTAATTTTTCAGAAATTAATTTCGATTTCCTGAACACAAAAACTGATGTCAAAGTTTTTACCCACAACTTAGCATTTGTTTCATGAACCTGTTCAGCTGCATCTCCAAATTGATGGCTTTGTAGTTGTTCCTACCTACCAGCAAAAAGAAAAAGGCCTGGTAGTTGTTCCTATCTATATAATGCAAATTTGGGCAACAGGCACAATTAAGTTTCTATCTCAACAACTTAAGAAAGGCATCCCATCAAAACAAACTAATCAATGTAAATTAGAGCATGTTTGCGAGTCCAAGAAGGTACACTGAATGTAGCATTTTGGACATTCTTCAAAAGGTTTAACCTTAAACCAGTTACCATATATAGATGGTCAACGAGTGAGATTACAATAAAATCTCACATGGTATTTTTCAAGAGCACAAGTTTCACATGGTAGAAACCAACAACTAGCAGTTGATACCTTGATGAAGCGGTCAGTCAGGTACTGCCTTGCTAGCAATGGTATTATCTTCGGATCTGAAAAGAAAATATTTTTTCTTCTTTACTTATGTGGCAGTAAAATAATCTAGAATAACTAGAACAAGGCATTCAAGATATTACTAGGGTATCTGGCCATGCAATGGAACATTTAAGTGCATCAAACATCTTCTTCATCTCTTCATTTTGTTGAAACAGTGGAGCATCTCTTTTTAACACCTCACTCAAAAAAACCTTACGACATTCAGTTCCAATTCTCATGTCACCTACTATTGTAGACGGAGAACAGCTTTGAAGAATAGCTTTGCCTACTGGAGTATGTGGCCATGCTATTGAAAGCAAGACGACCTCTTTGCCATCCTAAGCAGCAGAAGCAAATATGGAATGTTATTCAAATACTAAGACACACATATACAGTTGCATGTGTACACATATTTTGTGCTAAACATAGGCTTCATTTCTTCTACATGAACATAAATAAGCATGCATGACCTAAGTTCAATAAATGTAAAGGAAGCTAACCAAATTGGGTACAATCTGACTTTCGGCATCAATCTTTCTTGTCCGGCCATGAAATGTATTGAATGGTGGCTTTATCAACCCTTGCAGTTTCTGTGGACAGATTAAACAAGAGATGACAAATTCCACTAATTAAAGGTGGACATATCTAGTGGAAACAGTAACTTTGGTGAAAAGGTAAGAACTGTTTTGGTTCTCAGCACCTACAACAAATTTGAGGAAAAAAGGAGCCTAAGAGAGTCAAATTTGAATTTTTTGAAACTGAAAGGAGTATGTTTTTCTCGAACACGCGGAAGCGGCGTATCATTATATTAAGAAGAACAAAGGAGTGGGCTTAGAAACCCCCATACAGTCACACAAATACACACTCTTTTTTGAAACTCAAAGGAGGATGTCTCCCAAGACATCATAAATTTATGAGTAATCTTTCTTAATGATGTGCACAAATGTCCATGTCTTTTTTTTCTCTCTGGGGATGGGTATTAAGGTGGTTTTTTGCCTTCTCATGTTGACTTCTGTTAAAACCAAAGAGTTCTCTACTTTTCACCAAAGTGTTTATTCAATATAACTAAATGGAAAAGTAGCAAAAGGGGAAGATAATTAACCAGATTATCATGTGGGAATCTAGGGGGAACAACACCATCATATTTATACTTAGATGTGACCTCCTCATCCTTTTCATGGGGGAAGCCATTGACCACTTCGATCTTCTTTTGTAGTATCTACAATAAAATAAACTTGATGTGACACATAAATAAAAATTACATGAAGCAATGCTATACAAAAAAGATGGTGGGGGGTATTACATTGCGTGGAATCTGATTTTCAGCCACAACCAGATGAGGGTGACTCTCTTCAGATTTACATCTTACGCCCTATGAACAAAGAGGAGAGAAGCAGTGACAAAAAATTTCATACCCATTACAGTATATCAATAGTAAGCAAATAACAATATAACCTTCAATGATGAATTATCATGGAGTGGATGGCTTTCTATCGTTGCCTGATAGGGAGAATCTATCACAATCTGTCTCAGTTCCACTATTGCATGTTCCACTCGTGTCAATCGTTCTTGAGCACAAATATCCAAACCATCCTCTTTATCCACTCTTGACTTTTCTAGTTGAAGCCTAGTAGCTTGACACAGAAATACTGTGGATGTTTCCATGTTTTTCATCCTTGCCTACATTAGTACCAAGTTATATTCATCAACTTCAAGTATTGATGGTAATGTCTCAAAAAAGATTAAGGAAGCCTTATAATCTACTGTATGTCTTGCTTACTGTAAAATGTATGAATCAATTAAAGAATGCACTGAACTAAATGAATATATACAATATTCAACTCTTGACTACAAGGGGACAGGAATCTTATTACTTCATAGCCATAGGCTCCAATTCTTATCACTTACATCCTGTCATTATCATATTATACTAATCCAATTAATGTAAAATATTTTAATTTCTTATCACAAGCATCTTACTCCCTCCGTCCCATGGACTTTGTTGTTAAAAAACTGTGCCCCCTCACAAACACATTTTTCTAGTGACAAACTCCATGGGACGGAGGAAGTACATCCTATCATTAACATATTATGCACTAATCCGATTAAGTTTAAACTATTTTAATAAAAACAAGACATAATCCTTAATTCCTTATCACAAGCATCTACATCCTTTCACACTCATGTATATACTAATCTGACTACCTCTAAACTATTCTAATACAAACAGTTGCATTAAATATATATATTATCTGAAAGGCATGACCAACTTGGTTGTGAAAGATCAGTTCATCTGACAAGTCAGTGAAGAAGATTTTATCCAGCTCCTAGTACTTCAAAAGAACTTGAGGAGACAATATTAGGGACAAACTCCTATCATATCTAAGGTTAGGAGCACACCAGTAAGCAAAGTAAATCTAGAAATCACATATTTTATGTGGCAAGCACACTGCAGCAAGCATGAAATGCAATAGGTGGGAATCATCCAGCAGAAGATTTCACACATTGACACTAATCGATCAGTTGTCTCAAAGCTTCAATAGATTTCAAACCATTTTTTTACAAAATCTACGAATATCTTTCATGTGTCCAACCCATTATATGACTGGCAAAATTGTATCACGCCTGTGAATGACATGTGGGACCCAACCTCACTGGTCATTGACATAGACTAGTGTTATATTGGCATCATAAGGTTTCACTAGTGGTAAATATATTAGTGCCCAAAGTTTAGAAGTCAGACAGTATGCAGCCTGAACGGCATTCTTTTTGGAATTGAGGGGTAATTTGACACAAAAGTAAAATGCATCTTTCAGCATATAAAAAAAAAATATTTCAGAGCATATGCAAGCTGGAAGGGTAACAGATTTAAGATGAGCAGAAAAATGTACGGTATAAATAGCAGTTGCCAAGACAAGGGTGATGGCTGCATCCTATTGATAAATTTTCAGTTTATTTGCAGAATTTGATATCACAAATTTCAGTTATTTTGCCGAGTTTGGTGCCTTTAAACAATAGAGTTTATTAGTTACTTTAGTCACACTTGTGCAATTCTCCTCTCAGTTTCGTTCCCCAACAACATCGTCGTTTTGGATTCTTGAATGCTGAAAGTGAAACCTTAACTTGTGTCGAGTGTTCTATGGTGCACTAGTTGTACTAAAGTGAGGCAATCAGTGCCTTGAAAACAGATCACATCAGAATGTATGTAGGAAGTAAGGACGCAATTTGACTGCAGTGATGCACTCCATATTTTACAGTGTTCAAAGCGAACTAATTCTAGGCAATGATCAAAACTGTACGCAAAGATTGGCAATGATCAATCACAGTAAAATACTTTGAGATAGCCTACTAAAGTAAAGTAATCCTTGGAGGCAGCTGGGAACCAGAACAAGAAAAAATGCAACTTTATGAACCCAGTTGTTAAACAAAGAATAGGAATCTTGATATCAGCATAAGCATATATAGAATTAGTAGCAACAGAACCCCTTTAACTTTTGTGTAGTTTATTCAATGGTACCCCAGCTCTATGCCCCTATCACTGCATTGTTCAACATAAAGTGCAACCATGTCTAATAGTTAAATGCTGTGGGTATAAAATCCAAACTCTTTCACCAATGGTTAAATACTTTGAAACAACCTAGTCAAAGAAGCACAACCACAATCACAACATCTAATTAAACAAAGACTAGTGTAGAAGCATCTTACAATCATAATTAGACTAATCCGATTAAGTGTAAACTATTTTAATAGAAACAAGTTGCAATCCTTATCACAAGCATCTAAATCCTTTCACACTCATGTATATACTAATCTGACTAACTCTAAACTATTCTAACACAAACAGTCACATTAAATATATATTATCTGAAAGGCATGACCAACTTGGTTGTGAAAGATCAGTTCATCTGACAAGTCAATGCTGAAGATTTTATCCTGCTCATATAACAATGATATTTAAGCAGCTACTAATACTACATAAGAATTTAAGGAGGCAGCTTAGTTCATAGATTTGCATTTTGATTTCGAGCTTGCTTGTTGATTCATTGTCTGCAGTATGCACAGCGGTTGCAATGGCAATGGAGGCCAGCCACGCCAGGCAGCCGGCAGTGCGGTGCGTGGTGCACCGTGCAGGAAGTTGCCGCTGTCACCGTTGTCATCCATCTTGGAGATGGACAAGTTTTCTTTCTCTGGACGATGACAGGGTACCGTAGGCATCTTCGGCTCTTTGCTCATGGGCGACGCGAGAACCAGGTGACCAGAGATTGGCAATCCATGAGTTTTCCACAGGTTATCTGTACCCATTCAATATTACCCACCGGGGATGGATAATTTACGGGGTGAGGAACACGTAACCCGTAATTTGCCCAACAGCATCGTGAAGAGCAGAAAAATGGCCAAGACAAAAAAAAAGGTGATGACTACTTCCTATTGATAAATTTTCAGTACATCTGCAGAGTTTGATATCACAAATTTCAGTTCTTTTTCAGAGTTTGGTGTCTTCAAACAATAGAGCTCTTTAGTCACACTTGCGCAATTCTCCTCTCAGTTTCTTTCCTCAATTGACATCATCGTTTTGGATTCTTGAACAGTGTGCTGAAAGTGAAGCCTTAACTTGCAATCATATTTCCTATTTCTCCAGAGTGTTCTATGGTGCACTCGTTGTACTAAAGTGGGGGCAATCAATGCCTTGAAAACAGAGGACATCAGAATGTGTATAGGAAGTATATAAGGAGTGCAGTTTGACTGTAGTGATGCACTCCATATTTTACAGTGTCCAAGGCGAACTCTTTTTAGGCGATGATCACAACTGTACGCAATGATTAGCTATGTCCTCTTCACTATCAAATAGCATCAATCGCAGTAAAATACTTTGAGGCAGCCTACTAATGTAAAGTAATCCTTGGAGGCAGTGACTAGGAACCTGGTACGCCTGGGAACCAGAACAAGAAAAGATGCAACTTTATCAACCCAGTTACTAAACAAAGACTAGGAATCTTGATATCAGCATAAGCATATATAGTAATTAGTAGCAACAGAAGCTCTTTAACTTTCATGTAGTTTATTCAATGGTACCCAGCCCTATGCCCCTATCACTGCTCGAGTTGGCAACGGGTATTTACCCGACGGGTAGTAGGAACCCACACCCGCACCCGCCAGAGAAAATTTTACCCGTCGGGTTACCCACGAACGCGCACGGGTAGGAAAATCGTTCCATACCGCACCAGCGGGTAAATTTTACCCGACGGGTATTCCATACCCGCGAATGCACCCGAAAATTGCATAGAAATATTATTTTTTAATAAACAATATATGAAAATTTTATGAATTTTCACACCATCAAATACAACTTCATCCAATATGTATATACTAAGTAGTGTTCATATAGACTTGGGATAAATAATTAGGTTATGTGGGCTAAATTAATTATGATAGTTAGTTAATTGTTGCGGGTATTTTTTACCCGTGGGTACGCGGGTATGGGTAGTATACATCCATACCCGTATTCCAGCGCACTGATGGGTAGAGGATTTCTTCCAATAACACACCCGCGGGTAGAAAAATTCGTCCCATACCCGTGTTTTAATCGGGTAAAACCCGTCGGGTACTCGGGTTTCGGGTACCCATTGCCATCTTGAATCACTGCATTTTCAACATAAAGTGGAACTATGCCTAATAATTAAATGCTGTGGGTATAAAATCCAAACTCTTTCACCAATGGTCAAATACTTTGAAAGAACCTAGTCAAATAAATTATTCATTAGAAGCACAACCATAATCACAACAACTATGAAGTAACAAAGACCCGGCCGGAACCTTGAGTTGGGAGTAATTAAAGAGAAATTGTACTCCCAAGTTTGATTCCGGATAAGAAGGGTTTGCTCACCGATTCCGTGATGGCCTTGGTGAGCTGCCTCCTCGCCCTCTTGATCTTCTTGTCCACCGCCTGGGCCTCGTTGTCATCAATGTGGGGGAACACCCTCTCCAGCACCGCCGGATCGACAAGGGCCGTGGCCTCATCAACGAGGTCAGGATACATCTCGCGCATCTCATCCAGAGTCTTGGCCTTGTGCGTCAGCGCGTCCTTGCCGGATTGGTGTCCGGCGCTCTTCTCTCTTCGGCGGCGTCCTTGCTAGATTGCCCGCCGCCGCCGCCGGCGTGGCAGGGCGCGGCTAGCACTAGCTTCTTCTTGGATGCCGGTTCCGTGGCATCCGAGGTCTTGGCCGACGTTAACTCGGGCGGCGGCGGCGGCGGCGGCGTCGTCGTCGTCGTCTTCCGCTTTTTGCTCTCAGACGGCGCCTTGTGGCTGTTGGTGGACAGCGCCGTTGGGCGCCGCCGCCGCCGCCGCCGCCGCTTCCGCTTTTTGGGCTCGGACGGCGCCCTGTCGCTCTTGGTGGACAGCGCCGTTGGGCTCGTGGACGCCCTCTTCGCCGCGGACGACGGCTCCGTGCTGGTGCTATGCTCCGGCGGCGGCAGCGTCAAGGCGGGAAGGGTGGGCGCCATGGCGGGAATAAGCGGCGGGTTGTGATTGGGGAGTGAGGAGGAGAGATTTTCATTCAGGAGGCCGGCCACCTACATACATATAATAAAAATAAAAAAAAAAAAAGGAAAAAGAAAGAAATCAGGAAACCAAGCGTCCCCTCGTGTTGACTGTGTTTTTACGGGACCTCGCGTTAACTGTTGACCTTGGAGAGCGCGGTGCTGGGCTGGGCCCGCGAACTATATGCGGATATGCCCAGTGCGGGATCAATCGAAATGCAAAGGTCCTTGTCAAAAAATCAAAATCCAAAGGTGAAAAAAAAAGAACAATATGCCACATATTGTTATTATATGTTACAGTAGCAAAAATATAAGATTGTATGGATTTTTTAGGCTTACATTTAGTTTTTTCTTTTTCTTTGAGAACCGCTTTTTCCGGATTGTCCACAAGTAGCTCACCAATATTTGAACATAGAAAGTAAAAGCTATTATTGAATCATGTTTTAAAAATACGTATTTAAGACATATTAGTTTTGTCATAAGTAAACTTACTCCATCCATCCTAAAAAGGAAAATTCTACTTTCAGGACATGTCAAAGTTAAGTCTAACTAGTTTGTAGAAAAAATATCAGCATTTATGTTTTTAAATAGGTTTAAAGTAGTATATTATATAACTAATCTAGTAAAATTTTTATATAGTAGCATAAATATTGGTACTATTTTGAAAATGGTTTGACAAGGATTATATTTTCTAGACAAGAGTATCTAGCTTTGACCAATTTTATAGAAAAAGGTAAAAATATCTAAACCATCAAACAAGATTATTAGATACATCATGATATATATATTGATGGTGCATTTTATAACAAAGATATTAACATGTTTTAGATGGGTTTGAATTAGACAAAACTAGAATGGCCTGCATATTACAATCTACAATCTAAAATAGATGTATAATTTTATGAACTATGTAAAACCAAGTGGTACACATAATAGATCAAACCATAGTCACATAAATCGGTTTCACCACTTTCGACCCCCTTGACCTAGGTTTACGGGTTCATTTTCAACCCAAAGTGTAAAAGTCTCTTGCAAGTAGCATACCACATCCTGTGACCCCATCGACCTAGAAACTTTGTGACTATAGATCAAACACACACGAGTTTAGGTTTTAGTTGGCCTTGAAAATACTTTCTACCTTTCAAATTATAATTTGGTTTGACTTTTCTAATATATATCAATGTTTCTGTGTCTCCTGATCTAATGTATGTCTAGATATATAGTAAAATCTATGTAAAAAATCCATGTGATTTATAATTTGAAATAAATTGAGCACATGGCATCTTTTGAAAGCCGAGCCCATAATGGGTACTAGGAGGGTTCGCTGGCTTCCGCCGCCGATTTGTCACCGCGCCCGTCTTTGTGCATTCGGACGATGCCCTGTATTGAGCAGGCCCCGCCGTTTTTTTTGGTCCATGTATTGTTAATGGGCCAAAATGTGTGTATGTATTTGGGCCCAATATTGTTTGGTATTGGATATGGTTGAGGCTTTTTCGTAATTGACGATGGCATAGGCTTTGCTCTACGTATGTTTCTACGGTACAAAGAAGATGTGGTCTTCCTTTTTTCTGAACGTGAACATTTTTTCATGTCTCTTTGAGAATTTGTATGGCCCTGTGCGTTCCCTTCTTTTTTGTCTCCCTGTGCGGCTGTACGCGGTCTTATTTTTTTTGTACGCATTTTATATATGCAATGCAATGCCAGTTTCATGAAGTGCTGCTCTACAGCAGGTGTCACGGGCATAATATTAACATGTGTACAATTGAGTGAACTGCAGTTTTAGAGAATTCAAATCTACATTAAGTAAACATAAATGTCTGTCAATACTACCACATAGATGAACATGTTTTCCAGGAGAAAAAAGAAAACAGTTTGTAAACATCTTGGCAAAAGAGGCTCTTGTGTCAATGTCAAGTGGATCATTTTATTGTCAAATAGTATAATTCCTAAATTCCTAAATAGTTACATAAAGTATAACTGGTCACCATAACATTGTGTGGATTGAAGAAAAACACCTGCAGTGGCCCTCAAATTCTAAATTAGTGCAGCAAGAATCGATCCACAGGTGTCATCTTTGTGTTCTTGGATTATCTCCACAATCTCTTTCTCCAACTGTATATTTGGATACACCTGAGAATAAGCTTTTAAGACGATTAAATGTTCTTAGCCAACCATAGTTTGAGAAGAACAACTCAAGCTCATTAGAAATAATTTCAACATTGATGGGGTTGACAACAGAGATAATCTCAATATCGTATGGTTGATCAAACTGTTACATGTCATTTTTAGGAAAGAAGAATTAATCAGTTTTATCGCTGAATAGAAGAGATGAACTATCTTCCTATTGTGTATATTTTAGATGGGAGTTCATATTGCCTAAACAAAAATATCTTATAAGAACTATAGAATTACATGATTGATCTTGGCAAAGAGTTTAGTTCTTTCTCCCTGTAAAGGTCATATGACATTTTCAGCAAAGCACAAAAAATCATTTTATCACCCAAAGGATGAGACCAACTATCTCTGCTTATTATGTAAATTTGATATGGGAGTTGATGTTGCCCAGAGAAATAATATCTTAGAAATGACAGAAGCAAGAATATTGTTCCTATGAAACTAGCTTTCAATTTCATTCTACTTTCCACCCATCTAACACAATTAAATCAGTACTTAAATCAGCAAAAAGTGCAAACATCCATGTATACATTATATGCTAACCTTAGCCTAATAACATTACAATCAAACTCTGAATGAAATCTGTACTGCGTAATTATAAATGATGTCAAAATATGCAAACTCTGCATCCTTGTAACCTAGTTAGAGGTGTAGGGTCCCAAAGTCCGATAATTTTATAACCTATTTTGCATGGCAAGATTAAATCATGCCAAATTTGCGGCCAAGAAAGATAGAAATCAGTTCATGGACCATAGCATAGTGTACAACTGATTTACATCTAGTGTCGAGCAGGTCTTAAAAAAAATTCAGAGAGAAAAATAAAGTCAAGCAAAAAACTATTTGTATAAGGGAATAGTGACACCATTGGCAGGTCAGAGGCGTTCCATTCTTTGCCTGATCTTGAAACTAATTGGTAAATGTAGAAGGACTAAGTCTCAACCGACAGAGATAAAGTATAGACTGTCGACCCGATGATTTTACAGTTGGTGGTGATATGGACCTATAGTCTTTGTAGGCCTATATTGTATTATTTAAAACTTTTCACACAGAAAATAAGCTCAATGTCACTTTTGGTTATTATTACTATTGCTTATGCCCTGCATCCCTGCACCGAAAGAGCAATCTCCATGGACTTGCTATTTCTGAATATGTACATCTATGTTTCCTTTTTCAGTTTTTTAGATATGACATGATCCTTCTTTATGAGGAGGTAAAGATGTTTGTAAACCCCTCTAAAATTATGTGTTTTCCTTTAGTTTGACCTAGCATATCACATCTAAAATAGGAGTTTCAGATTCCAGAATGCTAGATCACCATATTCGAGCCCCTATTAGAGAGATCAGTGTACTACACTAAGCATTTTCAAGTTTCCAATGCCCATGTGCGGTTAGTGGCCCTATTAATTACCTGTGGATGATGAGATTCACTTGCTACACAAAGATTTTTAGTCTAACCTATGCTACCAAATTTCCCTCTATGTGCAACACACATCTACACCATTTGATGCTGTTGAACACCAGGCTCGGCATCACCGAGTATAGTTTGCATCTTACAATTGGCATGCCCTTTGACTTGATACGGATAAGAATGAGCACAGGTGCATTTGACTTGATATGGATAATTGGAAAGCAAAAAGAGGCAGATCTACTCGGTGACTCATATTTTTTCTTGGACAGTATATCTGAATAGTCCTCCAAAATTTTGATTGGTTTACTGACGGTAGTACTGAGCATTGATGATATATGAACTGTTAACCAGCATGCTGATATGTTCTAGATGAGTTTACAACATGTTCAGTCTGAATTACCCGGAAACATCTGTGCTAAGGGTCTTGAGGAAGATGTGTTCTTGTAGGTATCTGCAGATTAGTCCGATCGATACATTCTCCTTTTTCTAGGTGGCACAACAGGTCATCGCTGACAGGTCATCCAAGACTCGTTGCTTTGCTTTCCTCTTCTTTCCCACCAAGCACAAAGCATGTGTACACCCTCTTGCATAACGGGACCCAAATAAAGTCCACACACAAAGGTACAAAGTTATTTGAGCAACCATACTGCTGCTAGATATAATTAGAATAACTTAAATAGGTAAACTTGTGAAGCTGCTCAAAATTCGGTACCATTACCAAATTGAAGAAGCATGAAGCGTACATGGTGGATGGATGTCTTGACAATGATGCGAAGAGGCCAGAGTTATGATCAGTATAAGCCTTGGATAAGTTGGTCGATGAAGGCCGACACACCGTGGTCATAAGAAAGATGAAACTATGATTTGAGAGATGTGGAAAGAAACTACAGGAAGAGTATAAACATCAGTACCAGTATATACAGTAAGAGTGCAGAAATCAATATTTTAGAGATGTGGAAGAAAGTATAGGAAGAGAGCAGGCAACAGGGGGTTATGACAGAGCACACCGCAAAAAAGTTGCAAACCTGGCATAATGGTGGAGTAGACGTAATAATTCCCTTCTTGTTAATGATCTGTTGCTTTGAAACCATAAATTTGTGAACCAAACATGCGAAAAGTGGCGACTGTATGATCACATAAACTAAAATATTATTGAAAAAAGGGAGTATATAGTGGCTACCAGGCAGTATATAACATTTTGCTCTAGAATCAACAGGTAATTAGCAAATTAGGGTACTGCCTTCCGAAATTAGAAAGCTAGAATAAGAAAAAAGATAGTGGTGAAGAGAAGTAAAAAAAAATGCAGAAATGAAGAAAGACACAGTGCACCGATTTTAGAAGGAAGGAATCTGTAGTTGCAGACTATATACACATCGTTGTTCCTGTTTTCAGAAATGGCAAGTTCAAATATCCTTTTTCATAATGATCCTATGGAAGAATAATAGCAGACATTTGGAATTAGAAGTGGTCATGATGAAATTTTGAATAAAGGTGTAACACTGTCCAGCAAAAAATATTGGCTACTTGATTTTGTTGTAACATAGGCCTACAATCATCCTTTGGAAAACCTATTGTCAGGCTAGAAACATAACACCTGTTAGCTAAATAGAAGCAGCGGAGAGCAAAAATGAATGGGTAAAATTATCAAACAATTTGAGTTTTTTATGGGATCAATCTATATAAACGGCTTCACATACTAAGAGGAGGGAGAGCAATTAAAGGATGTGGATCGACATACTAAGAGGGTATGAACAAAATGCATTAGTTATATCACTAATTCCTGCACATTGTCTATTTTCTTTGATCTGGCTTGGAACAACATTATAGCAATGTTTAGGTGGTCCCACTGCATTGGTAGGAAGTGCTGAATATTAACTGCATGTATATCGCCAAAATCTATTTGACGTGAAATAAACACATGGGCGGTGGTTAAGACCTAAGGAAATGGATATATGCGTGGTAGTAAGCATCAAAACCAATAGTAATGAGGGACAACAGGTTACTCTTATGATCTCATCCCCAGCATGACTTATATGGTCATTGTTTGGAGAACTGCAGCATGTAGCAATAAGCAAAGGTATGTAGTGTATGGGAAGGATCGTAGCTCCTTTTTTGTGCAGAGAGAATACAATTTTGAAATTTATTTCAGAAACTGAACAAAACATGTTTCTTTCATAGGTAGAAAATAAAACTGCATTGCAGGAATGAACAAAACCAATGGATATGACAGGTAACTGAAAGGAAGAAGTAATTTATTGGGTAACCAAGAATACAGGTGATGGAATAATTTTAGGGTTAAATGCTGCAGGAAAGTAACCCGAAAAAAATCTCAACAGCAAAGAAATCATAACTCACCTGTAAGCACCTCAGACCCTTGTAAAGCGCAGGAATGGCTGGCAATGGCAAGCAACATGATGACGGGTGCCAATCATAATCGGAACTGTAGCAGAGGTAGCCATAAATTCTCTTGGAAATGGAGAAAGACGCATCAGTAGCACACATTCAACAATCTGTACAATTAATCAGTGACGAAGTAGGTAAATCCCATTTCAACAATAGAAGAAAAAATTGTAACATATGGATCTGAAGATGAATCTTTAATGAAAATCAAATCAAAGTTAAATGAGATTTATAGAGCACAAACCTAGATAAAGAGAGGGCGACTCGACTGCCATAGGCAGCGATGTGTTCGCCATTCGCCTAGAGGGCCGCCACCGTGCGCTGGGCCTCAGGCCATGATGCTGCTGCTGCTAGTCGAGGGGCACAACCGGGATGAATCCCATGGCCGCCTTCACTTTAAGTATGTCGCCGGCGAACCTGGTAGAGTTGGGGAGCCGATGCTTGCTGGTGGGAGGTGAGGATGAGGGCGGGCTCTTATCGCCGCCGCGGGCCCGTGGTTGCCGACGACCCAAGCGTCGTCGCCGCCAGACCGCCTCTCCGTCCCCGGTTCCGCGAGGAACCCTAGGGGAGGTTGCCCACCGCCGCCGGCACTATGATTTACGGAGAAGGCCATATGTCAGGATTGGGAAATCAGAATAGCGGGTGCAAGGGAAGCCGAACGATGAAGTAGGAAGAAGATACGCGACGGGTGAGGAGATGGCGGCCGCCAGCCCACGAGTGCGGCAACCACGGGAGGCCCGGCCACACCAGAGCTCGGGCGCTGCGGAGATCCGTGCGGCGGTGCGCCATCAGATCTGGGCGGAAGAGGGGGGATCCGCGCCACCACCGCTGGGGGACCGCCCGCGCCGGGAGCAGGCCGCCGAGGCCTCGATGGCGCCCGCCGCACCGCCACGCTGCCGGAGGGAGCCGCCACGCCGTGCCCCGGGCGGCGGCTATCGACGGGCCCAGCCGCAGCGCCGCTCCATGGCCATGGATGACCACCGGTGGGACGCACGCAAGGCACATGACCGCGTGCTGAGGGCGCCGCCGGTACCGCCCGTGTCGGGAGAGAGAGGGAAAGAGAGAGAGAGAGAGAGAGAGAGCGTGCGAGGCAAGGAACGAAAACGCGGAGTCGGAAGGATGAGGGAGGCAGCTGGGCCCTTCCTTTTTTTTCTCTTGGACAGAAGACAGGGCACGTGGCACACGATGATTGGTCCGTGTGGGGCTCGGGGCGCTGAGAATGCGCGGATTCTTTCCCCGATAAGGAGGTAGATATATAGGATCGTCAGGCTCTACCACTCCAAAACATTCAATATGTGTGATTGATGGATCTAGGATGCTTAATTTAAAGGGTGTGCTACTTCTCTTTCTTCTCTTCTACCTTTGGCCCTTTTTTCCTCCTTTTCTATTTCTCTCCCTCTTGGAGTCTTGGTCAACCATGTAATAAATGTGTCAGAGTAACCTTTGTAGATCATGTATAGCGTACTGTTACTTTCTCTCTGTTTTTTTTTTGCAGAAACAAGTTTTCTACTCTAGTTTCTTTAATCTATACCTAATAATAAAGAGGCAAAATTTTAGCCCATTTTTTCGTCCATCGATTTTTTGGTCCATATATTTTTTAGTCCATAGCCCCCTAACTAAATGATGATGGAGAATTTCTTACACCCGGACTTATATATATACTCTGTACTCACACAAGTTAGAATAACTCACTATGTCGTGGATACAGGACTCACGCAAAGAAAAGAAAAAGAAAAGGAAAAAAATCAAAACATATTTTGGAGACAATAAAAAAGTTCGAGTCGGAACATAAACTAATTAAAACGAACTCCTAGCACCAGCGGTTTAAAACCCCTCAAGCTGGCGGCCTTGGTTTTACACTAGTACACAAGAGCTCTATACAGGCGGTTTCACACCCATTTTCACTGGCGTTTTTCTCAACCGCCAGTAGGAGAGGCCAGTGAAAATGGCCGATTTCCACTGGCAGTTGGTTGAAAACCACCAGTGAAAATCGATTTCTACAGGCGGTTCTCTTAAAGAACCAAAAACAGCCGATGAAAATCGATTTCTACAGGCGGTTCTCTTAAGGAACCGCCTGTAGAAATCGTTGCCCAAACGCGAAAAAATTGCAAAAAAATATTTTTAAAAATGCAAAAAATATTTTTCGAACCGGGGGAGGCACCCGCCCGCCCGTGGGGGTTTTTCGCAAGTTGCGCAATTTTTCGCGTAAAATCGGGGTTCAAACCCGCGGCCTCGGCCTCGCGCATATTCCCCTCTACCACTCCACCCACACATCACTTATGTCTATATCCCATTTCGGTTCCCCACATATTATCCCAAACCGATAGTAAATTCAATATTTCAGGGTCTAAACGAATTCAAATGAAAAAGTGTTCAACTACAAACTTTCATAACTTTTCGAATCTACAACTTTCATTTAGAGTGTTTCTCCATCCGAGGTCATTTGCAAAATTTGAATTTCAAATTTGAAAATTTCATTCGTAATTTTCCATAAAAGATAATTTCAAATAAAAAAGTTGTCAACTACAAAGTTTTATAACTTTTCGAGATCTACAACTTTTATTTTGGGAGTTTCTCCATCCGAGAAAGTTTAAAAAACTTAAAAAAATTAATTTCAAACTAGTTTTACAGGCTATTCTCTTAAGGAACCACCTGTAGAAATCGATTTCTCTGAGCGGTTCCTTAAGAGAACCGTCTGTAGAAATAGTCGATTTCTACTGGGCGGTTCCTTAAGAAAACCGCCAAGAAATCGTATTTCTACCGGGCGGTTCCTTAAGGGAACGGCCAGAAATAGGGGCCGATTTCTACAAAGTTGTTCTAAAGAGAAACCGCCAAGAGAAATAAAACACCAGTGTCAAGAGAAATGGTTTGTGTACTAGTTGGGGGAAAAATCATAGAAAAAAGTGAAAAGGACACGCAAGCCAGAGCCCTAGTTGATCACGGTAGCATGAAGAGACAAAAAGAAAAAGTTCGAACTCAACTGTGCTTGGCACTGTTTGTGGGTACTGTAGCTCACCAAATTTTCTTCCCTCAAAATGTGTGGCAGCCATGACTTCCTATTTCAAGATGATATCAATAAGCTAGACTATATCTATATGAAAACGGATAGAAGAAGCGACCATGACTAAGCATAAATAAGCAAAAAAAAAAATTCACGTCAATTTCACGTATGAATCTATCATGTAATGTGGCAATCCTGATCAAATACATATATAAAATAAACATACGGATCATATTGATCTAACAAAAAAGGTATAATATTTCTTCAACAAACCAAAATAAAACTAGATATTCGAGAACCACGTCCCACGTTGCATAGCCGATTCAAACTATAAAACAAAGATGGATCTACATAGATATAAATTAAAGTTATAGTATATTATGAGTAAATATTTTTATGCCTTCTATTCATTGTCATGATCGTCATAAAATAATTATAGCTAATAAAATTTATGAAAAAAAGTAAAATATAAATAAATATATAATATTTTTATTTTTATTATTTTCTATTAAATTTTTAATAGTTTTTTTTTTTTCTGTAGCAACGCACGGGCATATTTGCTAGTAAAAAAAATTGAGACAAGACCCGCTCGATCCTGATTAGTCTATCTTTTTTTTTTAAGGTTTGCAGTAACAAGTTTTCTACTTCACATTTAAATCCTTCTAGAACACATAAATTTTGCAAGAGTCGATTTACTTTTTGTCAAAATATGCAGGAAACAAAAAAGGATCATGTATATTCTGAAGAGGGCCTTAGCGAGCTTGGTACCTATGTACGGAACTCAAACATTTTTTATTATTTTTGCGAATTATGGAACTCAAACATTGTTGACCCTAGTAGTGAACTCCTAGAGAAGATAGCATGCTTCCATGGTAGCAACGTTTTGTGTCATATGCTCATGTCATATGGCATGGATGCAAAACCAAGAAGTGCTATAAATTAAAGTCTATTTTTTTCTGTGGGGTAGGTTCACTAAAAAGATATCTGGCAAACCAACCGATGCTAATACTTCTTATTGATTATTATTTTAGATGTTTATCATTGTAGAGTGTGTATGCACCCGTGCATGTGAACTATGTCCCATTTCCTTTTGAAAATATTATTCATGTTTTAGTGTTTAATCATCTTTAAATTAGGAAAAAATGTCTCTTTTTTGGCTAGATTGAAAAAAAAACTACTTTCCAACAACTCCCTGTCTCAACTCCTAATCTTCCCACACTTGGAAAAATCAATCTCATCACACGAATATAAACGCACGTTATTCATCACGCCAATCCAAGGTGGAAGGATGTGTGGAAGAATAAGTAGGGATGCAAATATACAGGAGATAAAGTAAATATAAAAGTTGTTGAGGTGATTTAAAAACAATTTGTTTTTTATATATGTAAAATTACCTTTTATCTTTTAGGCACTGTTGGGGGAAGCAAACAAATATGCTCCCAACCTTTTTTAGTTACTTAGAAAACTCATTAATTTACCAATTGACCTTTTAGAAATTATTGGAGATGCTCTAAGTTTAACTTGCCAGGAATCCAAAGGAATTCACCATGCGGTATGCTCATCTATCAATTTTGAATATTTGAATCCTGAATCCTTATAAAGCATAAAAACAAGGTTATTTTCCTTTTTGTGAAAAAATAAATAAAAATTTCTAGGTTCACCAAAAGATTTGCCAAGTGCTGGGTGTAGAGATTTTCATTGCCAAATACTATAGATGTTTTTCCCATAACAGCAGCGAGAAAAAGAGTAGTTTGGAAACACCCCTGTTGAAAATTTTCTGAGTAGAGAAAAACATCAAAATGGAGGTGAGCAAAATCAAAACCACTGTGCTCGCAATGCAGAGATTTCACCACATTTCAGTTTAAGTGACAACGAGTTAAGACTGGATCAAAAAAAAAAAAAAGTTAATATTGGATCGCATAGTAGCCTCATGGAGTACCGGCGTAACCGTGCTTGAAAGTAAACTGGGCAAACGGCGGGTTGGTAATATTCTGACTGATAGAATTACATAGAACCAAAAATTTAACGCCACAAACTGATGCTCCGTGAGGGAGCTAGAGAACCGGACACAATTTCATTTCTTTTTAAACTGATACTCTCACAGCCACGACCAAGAGTGCGCCTCCTGTTTCGTGTCCCCTGTAGAGCTACTTCTACCACATGTCCCTTTTTAAACATGAGACCTTAAATTTGACTAGATTTATATATACATATTTAATCTATGGACATTTATTACATACCATAAATATTAGTAATTCCATGTATATATTTGATCAATGCTAAGTATGTTTAAAAAGGGACGAACGGAGCATGTGTTATAAGCTCTTACAATATAATATTAGATGATTAGGATTGAGGATGTGCTCACGTACTCTGATTTTAGGCATCTTCTCATGTTCTTGTATCATATAAAAAGAGAAGCTAAGGGCAGTCCCAACCCATGGTTCCCATGGCCAGTTTTTAAAGAAAAGGGAGTGCAATTATCCTTAGAAACAAGACTTCCAAATCCATGAGTTTTGTGCATACAGAGAAAAACTTAAATGCACCAAAAATAAGTGAGTTGGATCAGCTGTGGCACTGACACAGCACAGCATGTATCCATCTCTGAAACACTCGCTGAGCACAGCACAGCATGTATACGTCTGCGTAGGGGATCCGGCCGAGGGTAGCAGACGGAGCTGAGCAAACGATTGGAAACGAAAAAAAAAAAAAGGTTTCCGTCCGCCTTTGGGCCACGAGAGGACGTTGTTTCTGATATGAGAAACGATTTCTACTATTTCTTGAAGCTGACCACCTTCCTGACGATGGAACATCAAAGATTTTCAGTGGCACCAAAAGTAGCACATCAGAGATACCAACATGCTTTATAGTCATTGATGAACGTCCAGGCCAAGCTAGATGGCTAGCGGCCATCGCATCACCGAAGAACAAGGGATTTGGAGCTCCAAGCACCAACAACTCCGGCACGCCCGCTGACAATATACTCAGAAGGGGAAGCAAACCATTAGAAGAGGTGGGAACTGAAAACCAACCCGATCTTACAAGTTGGTAGAAGGAAATACCAGACAACATAACATTATCATCGGTATGATTCTCCAAGCCACCTCCGATCAGCAACCACCATGTCGTTGGTAGCCAAATCGACACCACCATAGACAACATGGGCATCAAAGGCACAAGAAGGCACATAGAAGGCTAAGACATCAGTGCAAAAGATGACATCACAGTTGAAAACATCATCAACCCTCCACAAAAAAATGCCTTTGCTATGCACCATGCACCCACGGATGTCTGCCAAATCACCACCAACAAAGACACCATCAGAGGAGCTCAGGAAGAAACTTCCAAGCCGTTCGGAGATGCCACCATCACCGAAAACAAACTCCTCAAACAGAAAAAGCCCGCCTACAAACCCTTATTTTTCTCATTAAATCTACGCACCAGATGTAGATATGGGTATATACAAATCCATCGTCGAGATTCACATCGCAAAGCTCATCCGCAGGCATCGGATCCGCGCACCACTGCCAGGCTCGCTCCATAGGAGGCTGCTCACCCTACCAAGCGCGCCCCATGTGACCGCACGCCTTCGATGGGCTTGCTCTATGCGTGCCTCAGTGAGGGAGAGGGAGATCTGGAAACCGCCTGGAGATTGCCTTCCTGATTGTAGCAAGTCGGTGTCTAGCTCTCAATAATATGCCATCAATGTTGGCTGCTCCTAAATAACCATATTCAGGACTAAGAAGTGGACTTCTCTATGAAGCCGAACCCAAATTGACCATGTCTGGGCCTGGGCCAACCTTCTTCCTGCATAGTTAAATCCATATAAAAGCTCATTTTTCATGTTTTTTGTTGATCATTTTACAATTCACTACAACCACGAAGCAAATGTGATATCAGGGTTAATATTGTGAAATGACACTTCAAATGACCCTGTCCTTTCATGAAAAATTCATTCACGAGATGATCTCATCAGTTGACTGTAGAAATCTATTGTATCTAAATAGGAGAAACCCACTATAAGAATTCTCTGTGATTTGGTGAAGTCACATCACGTCACCTTAGTTCACTTCTGCCTCTCTTTAATCATGCTTGTCCTCTGCTGCTCTACTATCACACTCAGAAGGGAGACTGAGAGACTCACACTCTCAACTAACGCAACCGCTTACAATCCCACCACCAACAATTGATGCATCAGGCAACCAAGAGATCAATTGATGACACTATTTATATTCAGCCCCAATCAGGGCATGGTTGCGAAGCCAGGGGTGGAAGATGGAGGGCGCGTCGGCATGGGGACTAGAGGATGATGCAGCAGGGGCAGCATGCAGGAGATTCAGAGCCTGGCAGCATGCAGGAGATTCAGAGCCTGGCACCATGCTGCCTTGCCGCTACTCGTCAGTGCCGCACTGCGTTGCGCCGCCTCGACCTCTGCCAGGCTTCTCTCAGCTCCATAGTTGTGACATCTCAACGCTCCCCCTCAGCCGTCGAGAGGCTTGTGCCTAGATTCATTCATTCAGGAGAAGATGCGCGTTGGAGGCTCAACATCACCTCTGCCGGACTCTGCTCCACTCGCCGGT